>BLKR01013141.1:0-13487 GCA_011170035.1 Teleogryllus occipitalis | reverse complement strand
TCATTTGCTTAGCACTTACAGGGAAGGAAATATTGTTTTCCAAGTACCGAACATGTATTGGTCGTACTGTACAACGGGGTCAAACAAACCGCTGTTTCTCAAAATTTATTTCGCTTACAAATCTGCAACTCCACAGAAGTTTCTTTGAGATCTGTGGGACTCAGTTCACACAGTTTAATCAAAAAGCGAGATGGCCTAGCGGGACACTATTCCAAAATGTGAATGAAATGGCCACTTTTATACGTCCAGAGAAATGTTTTACTTCACTTGTCAGTAATTTGCATTAGTAATAAGCGATTTGATTTCATTTGTGTGTTACAGAATTCTTTGGTTCACGCTGACGTCGCCAAGGTTGAAAATGTTAGCTCCGAGGCAAAGGAGGCCCCCTCGAAACACCACGGAGCAATCCGCTGCCGCTCTGGCCTGCCACGAAGATCTCTCGCCAGCCGGTGAGTATTTTACAGATATTGATTGGAGTTTTCGGGCGCCTTAGCTGCTATGGTCATTAGTCCCGTTAGTTATTTAATATTTTTTATCGGGAAAGTAGTGGTGTACTTGCCCAGCTGGATGGTGAGATCCAATATAGACCTACACGTCGGCATGTGGGGAATCCATCTCAAGGTATCCCCTCCAGCGGGGAAGCGGCCCAGCCGCGACAAGCCCTAAGCTCCCGTCATGCGTGGTAGTGTAGTGCACGTAAGTGTGTGTAAGGGGAGGGGATAGGGCAAGGAAGGGGAAGGATAGTTCCAAGCTGTCGCTGGCGTTTTTTCGTATAGTGCTCGGCATTCGCCTGATATTGTTGGGAGAAACCATTAATAACTACCGATCAGAGGAGCCGACCACTAGAATTCCCCTCCAGCATTTTAGCTAGTGTGGGGAATCCGCTATCGTCTTCACTTATCCTAGGACCTCCGGTCACAGTCGATGCAAAGGCAGCGTTGCAATGCTGGCTCTGAGCTAAACTCTGCAGGTCAGATTATAGAGAAATTAAGTGTTTCAGAGAAGTCCTTATCATTTGTAAAATATGAAAGTCAGTGAAAATAGTATCTTGTTTTAATATTTACAAATTTCCAACTTAAAAATGACTACTATTCAAATGCACGATCGGCTTCTTCTTACTGAACTGTCTGACAATGCTGTGGGTACTTCTCAGGAATTCTGGAGGGGGAAAATTTGATTAAAATTTTGAATGTAATTAGAACGTTTTAGCGAAGTAATTTTAGTGTAGTTCTAGGAACGAAATAAATATGCAAAATCAATCCGTGGATGTCTTTTACATGTTTTAATAGATAAGGACGTCTGTTAAAAAACAGTTAGTGTAATTAGGGGCGGTTTAACCAAACACATTAGAAGGCTGATATCTCAAGCAAATTCTTTGTAAATATTTGGTATAACTAGCATTACTAAAGAAACGATAGATTTGTGGGAGTAATAATCCGTGAAAGGCACTCCATGTGCCAGCATCATACGACGCGCATTTTGGCCTCAGAAGCATAGATTCCCGTAGAAAGATCTATTTGTAATTTTCCACTTTCCTTGCAACCGGTTGTCACAGAAAAGTAGAGCGCCGTTCCAAGATTCGAAGCGCAGTTTTAGAGTCGGGAGGTCATTAAAGAGAGAGTACATTACGCTTAAAAAAATGACGAAGGTATCATTTGAATAACTATATTTCCCACCGAACTCTAGAAGACGTGAACAGAGAGACTAATAGGCGTTCAAAGGCAAGAGACACTAATTAGCGAGTTTTTCAAACAGTTTTTTATGGAATTTATGTTGGTTGCACGTATAGATCGAGAGCCAGCAAGAAAAACGACGTATGATAAGCTAAGAGATAAAAAAATTTGAGTTAGTTAAAGTTAGCCAGTGTTCTGAGGAACAGGGAAACGCAAGTATGGCGGCTTGCAGGTGTCGGCGTTGCACAACACAATTCTTTGAATGTGTCGAAGAAAACTGTTTGGTGAACGAGTACACAGCTAATTTTGTTGTATATTCGTTAGATAGCCGAAATGTGAAGGAATTGTATGCCAAACCGATGTGGCGTTTCAAACTGTACGACATATTGAATTCAAAGTGTAATTTTTTAAATGTTCTTTTGTATTACAAACCAAAAGCTAAATTTTTGGTCTAATGGTAGAAAATTATTTTTCCTTCCCACATATGATCACGCCATACAGTTTGACATCGCGGTACATTTTTTGGAACCTCCATGATCCATTTTGATAAATAGATGAAGTGCTACACTGATAAGTCGTCATTAAATGGCCGCCAAACCAAAAAAAACAAACTATTTTTTAAAAATTTTCATAAAATCATTGGTAAGGGCTGGAAAATAATTGTAATATCTTAACAATAATAAACAAGAGGTGCTTAGAGAATGGCACAGACTTTCAAAGACATTTTTTCTAATTTTCTTGGTTGTGGACACGCTTGAAGGTATTACTCCCTTCTCTGGCCAGCTGCCATCTATCGTCGCCCACAGTACATTTTTTTGTCAATTTCTCAACTTTTTGCTTCCCTAATAGTACAACTCAAATATTACGTCAAGAATATTAAAAAATAGTAAAACCTCGTCCAAAATAGAAATTTTCATTGAAAAATTTGAAGCTCTTTTTAAGAAAATGGCGATGGGAAATTGTACTGTAGATGGGAAATTTTAAGCTCATTTACACAGTAATCCATTGAGTTTTTAAAAAACTTAATTTGAAGTAATTTGACGCACTTTCACTCGCAAATGTAATAATGTATGCAAATTGATGGAAATGTGCATATTAACGGCGTGAGAGATATTAAAAAATACATTTGTGTATTTTTTGAAAAAACAAAAGAATACACTAAAATGAACATTACGTCACATTGTGCAATTAGTACTATCTTTTGGAAAATTTTGAAGAAGAAATGTGGAGCCATTTTTGAGAAAATAGCGTTTGAGCGTTCCTGAAAATGCGGAATTTTGAGTTCATTTTTACAGAAAACTGTTGAGTTTTCGAGAGACTTTATTTGATATTATTTAAAGCACATGTTCTCATAACTACAAGAACGTGAAGAAATCGTCTCTTATATAAATATTACCGACGTGAAAGACAAGTTAAAAATTACATTTTTGTAATTATTGAAAAATCAAAAGAATAGAACTATATGTCGTTTATGTCATCGGATAGGGTGTATTTGGTACTACTACTACTACGAAAAATTTAAAGAAAAAAATTGGAGCCGTTTTTGAGAAAATCTTGTTTTTGTATTATTTTAAAATTGCAAATATTTCACACTATTGCACGCAATTACCAAAATTTTAATAATCGTCTACATGACCTTAATGAAAGAACTATTTATGGACAACAAATTTCATTTCAAGGAAAAATCTCTGTTTTTAATTTTGTAGTTGTAGGAAGACGCCGAAAAATGTTCAAACTTTTGCAATTTTCAAAAATTTAGAGTTAATCGGGAAAATCGGACCTATGCCACTCTTATAAGAGTATTTTACTCTATTCTCAAGAAATCTAAAGAAAAAAAATGGGAGAGGTTTTTGCGAAAATTTTGAAAATGTCCGGGGGCTTCATGTAAAGTATCCCCAAATTTTAAAACTCCAGTCATTTGTTCATCTCATGGTATGCAGCATGTATACTCAAGTTAATGTTGAAAAAGGTACTACCCGATAAGGCGGTAAAAAGTTCCCTGAAATCAAATGACATATGAGTAGTTACACTATATATCCTACATAAAAATAATATTTTTGAAAGGTTTCTTAGGCCCCGTCCTACCACCCACAACCCTCTACAGCCAAAAACGTGTTTTTGTAGCTTCCAGCCTATAGCTTCTAGAACATCCTGAATTCAATATTATTGTAAATTTTCATAAATTTAAAAAGGTTATCATGCGAGTAATTTCGTTTTAAAGAAGTTTTTTATTGTTGTGTACCAAGAATTACCCGATATAAAATTGATATTTAATGAGTAATTATACTACAAATCTTATATGTACTCACAAGTTTTTAGAATTTGTAGAAACATTAATATGAGCGCAAAAAATTAAAGAATATAGGGTTGTTCACAAGAAATCTTACATTTTAAGAGTGCATTGTTGCCGAACAATCAGTTAGGAAATTGTACATCGATGATGTAAGAATCATGAACAAAAATATCCCAAAATATTTTCAAGTTTAATGGATGTCATAAAATCTACTTTTTTAAATGGAATGACCCAGATGGCAAAGCGAAGAGTGAACAGAGTAGCGTAGCTAGAAGTGCTTTGGTTTCAGCAGTTGTTTTTGAAGTTCTCTTTTTTGCCGCTCCAGGTACATAGCGCTATTTTTCTTCCTGTTGGCGTTTATTGTGAAGCGCACACATCTCGCGTTCGCGTTTCCGCCCTCGCCTTCGCCTTGCCACTCCCATTCGCTGGCTCTTGTGGAGCGGCCTTTAGGTATTGTCCCGAGAGGGGTGATGCCTAGCTGGTGGGAGATATCTCATTGGGGAAATCTCTTTAAGCCGACATGTAGATCGACACCGGATCTCACCAATCAGACCGGAAAGACCACTGCCAATTCCAGTGATGATTAACATGCACACACGGGACTAATGACCGTATCCGTTAACGCATCCGGAAACACGAAGCAATCAATGTCACGTACTAATGACCAAAGTAGTCGATGCGTCCGGATATACTAAATTCTCATTCACTCATTTATTCACTGGAAAGTTCCTCCTATTCAGTTTGCCAATTCCATTGGTATTTATCAATGATATGTGTTGTATTAAAAACTTTGCAAACATTTGAAACAACTTGAAGATGTATCAATGTATTTGTGTGATGTCATTGTAATTTACAATATTATTCCCGTGCGGAAGTATATTGTATTTTCAAGTTAAGTTTGTAAAATGTGAACTGAAGTTACAAATTTGCAAATTAGATTCCCATGTTTTCACATTCTTATAAAGCCAAAAATCACCAAAGAAGAAAATGTGAACGTTTCAAATATTAAACAAGTAATGAGAATACATTTCCTGAATGCTATCAATAATATATTGAAGCGAGCAAAGTACTAGTTTCTGACACTAATGTAGACAGTTTTAGAGGAACATCACAAACCTCTTAATTTGAACACTTACTGACTCAATTAAAAATAACTTGAACCGTTATAGAAGTTATACAGAAGTTATACCGTTATATAGTTATAGAAGTACCATCTGCGCACGTTTTCTTGAGTTCCAGAATCTCTTCCCAACATTTTAATTAGAAATTGTTGAAAGATTAATAAAAGTTAAAAAATAAATCAATATAAACGAAAATTGTATATTGTATATATGTGTGTGTGTGTGTGTTAGAATATATATATATATATATATATATATATATATATATATATATATATATATATATATATATATATAACACACCCACCTACTACCTTCCACACGTGGTGTGAGGGTGATAGAATGAATGCTCGTGAAGCGAGCTTAAAATTCTCAGGAAGCAGGATCTTTTGGGTATGAGAAAGGTCTGAACCCTTGACACAATGAATCGGATAAAATACGAATAAAATGAGCATATATTCAATGCAAAAATAACAGTGACACAATTATATAACAGAATAATGCACTTTAAGTAGTTGGTCACTGAAAAAAACAGAAAACAAGGCAAAAAAAATTGGCGTCACCTCGACTGCCTGAACACACTTTCACCAATTACAATTTGCTCATTCCTCTTTCTGAATTTTCATCTACCAAATTATTTTACTCTTTTAACCTCTAGTTTTTCCGTGCACGGCTTTTAAAATGAATTTTACACTTGTTTTAAGGAATCCCGTTCACAGGTGCTAGCCTTGGGCTTCGCACTCACTATTAACACTGACCTTTAAAGAGAAAAAAACAATAAAACGTAATATACACGTTACTTAAATCTGACCCCTTTACATATCACAGAAAGCAATTACTTTTAACACAATACAATAAACTGACTTTTCCAGATAATATCAACTGTACAACATGTGAAAATCATGAATTATTTAAGTAAAATTGTCAAGGTATGGCCTCTTTGAATGAATCTAATGACACGTGCAGTAAATGAACTTGAAACTGCCACTCACATCGTTCGGAATTCTTCTCCCACTATTCTGGACTTTTCACTCACTTTTAACACGAATTGTCGTGTATTTACGGCTATTCTCTTTCCCCAACTGATCGCCGCATAAAAGTTACCAGTTCCTTTACCTCAAAAGCTCCGCATCGCTCGCCTGTAGGTAACCTTGGGGATTTTCTGCCGCTCGCAGCCCCGCGTCGCCACTCTTCTCCGCTTGCTGTCCCACGACGTTACAAGTTTCCTTTCTCGAACTCCGGACTCCGCTACGCCTACAATTTCCACACCCTTCTCCCGTTCTCCGGACTCGTACGATTCTCGTTCCAGTCCAAATCTTTCTCACCTACGCTTCGCTCTTCCTGGGGTCGTCCTTCTTCTTCTGCTGCGCCTCGTACATGTTTGTTCGCGCTTCCAGCCTTGAATAATTAATGTTGCTGAAGTTATGCTTTAAATGCTCGGCCTACCTACCACACTTTGGGCATGTGTGGTCTCAGCGTGCAATATGAGATGCTGGATTTAGTTAATGTTCTTCTGCGCGGTTTTTACAAATTTGAAATTATTTCGAAGCCAGTCACTTCGCTTGCTCTCTTAAATATTGTGAATGCGAAGAATGCTTGTGAACTTCACTTCTTAATTACCTCACTTTGGAAGATACGCTTCACAAGCTAACTTTTAACTACCAAGTTAAAATAAACTCCTATGCTATGAAGTTACAATCGCTGTCGCTGCTGCAATCAAAGAGCTCACTCTAGTCGCCGTCGTTGCTGCAGTCATAGAGGGGTCCTCCGAGGCGCGCCGCGATACTTATGGTCGGGCCTGGGGATACTCGGGCCTGGGGAAATTTTGGATGGGGTGAATATTCTCCTCTTTTCGTGACCTCCCGGAAAAACATTATTTGCTGGTTCGGGCGTCAGAGTTCGAAAAGCTGTGGGTAGATGGCGCGTTTACAAGCCATCACTCCGCCGCGTACCCTACTCCTCTCTGTTCGTGGGCTTCTTTTCGTAGCTGATGGGTTATGGGTTTGGGTTTGGGTTTATCTAATCCCATGTGATATGGGTTTGTCTAATCCCATGACGTCACTATATATATATATATATATATATATATATATATATATATATATATATATATATATATATAATATTGTTTAAATTATATTCCAAATGAATAAAATATATTTCGCCCCCGATCTACAGAAAATTTATTTGCATCGCTAAACGAACTGCAGATTTGACGGCTCTATTCCTACCACTACAACAAAAGGAGAGCTCAATAAAACATGCGCACACTGAAGCTACATTTATGCGTGTAATGAAGCTACACAATGTTTCAGTTAATCTGATATTTAATGCGAATTTTTCTCTAAGTCTTCACGAAGAGTGGTATTTTATAATTCATAGTAAGGAAACAAATATAGAGAAACGTAAATTGAAAGAGAGAGAGAGAGAGAGAGAGAGAGAGAGAGAGAGAGAGAGAGAGAGAGAGAGAGAGAGAGAGAGAATAGGTTTATTAGTAATATTGAATATGTTTCAAACATTTTTCACCAAAATAATTATAAAATAATTTTTTTTGATGTAACAGTAAATTGACAGACAATTTCTATGTTTTCATTGCAGACCTAGAAGCATTTTATCTGCGTTGTGCTGGCGGATCAGCAGTCTTCGTCCTGGAGGCATCCGATGGAGCAAGCGGAGGCACTGTAAGAATTTTTTTTATCATTTAGTCTATGTATTTTTTTATTCAGCCCTCGTACATTGAAAGCACTACTTTCATTTACAGTTTATTTAAGGAAAATTCTCACTTCCCCACCAATAGCGGTGTGCGGGACGCCTACCCCAACGTACAAAACCAAAGCTGGATAAAGCAAAGAAACACTGGGGTGACATGAATTAATTTGGCTGCAGCCTCTCATATTGAAAATAGTATCCATAGTAGAAACTCGTGTATTTCTGTGAAGTAAAAAATGTAAACAACTCCTACTAAACTGTGACATATTGATGTCAAAATGCCGGACTCATCACATATCGTCCCCTTGCCCTTCAACATTTAATTCGTACTCAAACATAAATATACAGAAATAATCAATTTCTGTTCTAGTTACATATTGAATATAAATTTTATTTCTATTTATTTTAATATATGCTAGAATGGGCTAACATGCACCAAAATATGTACATATGTATGAACTAAAATATTCACATATGCGCTATAAATTGTATAAAAATATAAAAGTGGAGAAAGTAAAGTACGTTTAAGTTGCTTTAAGAAATGGCTAAATAACTTGTTTTTAATAAATTAGTTGTAAAATAAGATTTTTTGAGGTTTTTAAAAAATAAAATATACGGTTTTGTGTTGTTGAAAATAAGATCCTTATTCTTTCTCTGACGAGTTAGCATTAACTAAGCAGTGGAGTACATGAGCGGCCATAACCTGACAGTGGATCAGTAAAATGATAGTTTTAAACTTTTAAATATGAAATTGTGACTTTTGTCTCTTAATATTGCTTTATGTTAGCTATATCTCCGACCAATATCAGAAGTAGGGTGGACCATTTTAAACAACACAATTTCTTGTGGAATTAAAAGTAGATCCTTCAAAACCATTTAAAATTGCACTAAATGCTCAAGATAATTTTGCAATAGTAATTTTGAAAGCAAATAATATGGAATATACATCAAATTAAATTCTTACTATGTGTTAGTTTTCTTTAAGGCGGCTCCACGCATTCGTTATTCGGCGAGTAGCGAGTAACCACTCACCGAATCCCAAGTATTGAATTTGCTTGCTGTTGCGGAGTGACGAACATTCGGTTTCTCACCACCGCGTGTCCGTCTTTTGGACACATCAAAGGGCGCGAACATTCGACGAACATATCAGCTGTTCGGGATTGGGCGAACAGTAGCTCGCTGCTCGGCGAATGCCGAAAGTTTGGAGCCACCTTTAAATATGTAAGAATATGTACTATACCAGGACTTATGGACAAAATGGGTTATCATCTATCCCAACACTTCAAAAACCCTAATTAATAAACATATGACAAAAAATTGATTGTAACTGATGACCAAATGTGTAGTTACATACGAATCCAAGCTCTGGTTATAGTGGAGTATATTATTGGGTTTGGTATATACTATTGTTATTTATACTATTGGTATATACTATTGTTATTGCGTGTTCATTAATGCGCTATATAACTGAAGAATGTAGACTTCGGAAAGATTGTCTCAGAACTTGTGTAAATTCATATTGTTTCATTTAATTTTGGCATTTTTGAAATAATTTTTGTTTCATAAAAAATTCTTAATTAAATGTTTAATTTTTCATAAAAATATTATACATTTCATACACCAAATTCAGATAAGCACTCGCCGTGGAGTGAAATTATTAAGATTAGGTGTACAATGTACCTTAACAGTTAGTATGTGATCACTACGCGATTCATTTTAATTATATTTTTATTTTAAAAATAACGCATCGTACATATTATTTATCAATGCTTGTGTGATGTGTTTTTTGTTTTACTTGTCTTCTTTTTTCAATACGGTAGGCGAGACAACGATGAGCACCTTTTCTTAAAAGATGCCCTATAACAAAGACATGTGATCCGTAGCGGATGCATCACACTGGGGCTCACTGATAGCGTTGTGTGAGATTAAAAGAACGCCCAGAATAGATGTGAAGACATTGCATGACAAATAGCTTTGTTTTTTCTGTTGCCATTATGCTTGCTAAGAGTTCTACAAACCCAGTAGAGAGAAAAGATCTGAAGATATTTGAATCATTTGAATAGACAGATTCAGTTGCATCAGATTTCTCGATAAATACGCTGTTAGTGTTTCTTTTTGTTTGGAATATTATAATTAATGCCAAATACAATACTATATAATGTACAGGACATCATTTTCAGCGTTGTCGTTTTTATATTTTTTGCTCTAAATAATAGTAAATATGTCGCTCCAGGCTAGTCGAGAACAATCCGCGGCTCTAAGTTGTCAAACATATAATAATATGTAAAAGGCCTGCGATATTACCGTGTATCTGTTGTCTTCCACATTTCTTCAGAGGACATGAGAGAATATCTCACACTGCAAAAGCGTAAGCTTCTGCCGGAGTCAGTGTCGACTTCGCTGCCCGAGAGACGCCGCGCCCCGTCCGAAGCACAGATGCCAACGTTCCGGCCGTCATGCTGTGACCTTCCTCAGGGCGAAATGCATTTCATGAACAAATCCAGGACTTTTCGCCCTGAGGAAGGTCACAGCACGACTACCGAAACGACATCTGCGCCTAGGGCACGGCGTGTCCTAGAAGCAAATTTGAGTTCACCAGAAATGTGCGTGTTGGATCAAAGAGAGATCATATGACGCTTTAAAAAATGGCGAGTGCATAATTTTCTTCGAAATCTCTGAGTTTCCGAAAATTGCAAAAGTTTAGCATTCTTTCGGCGAATTCCTACAACTACAATATTGAAGTTAGATTTTCTCCTGAATGAAATATGTTTCACAAAGACAGAGCTTCAAATAAGTTCATGTCAAACAAGGTCTTCAAATTCATATTTGACAGACCAGGTGGAATTCGTGAATTACTAATATTAAAATATGAAGAATAGGAAATCTCACATGGCGAAGATATATATGCAACATTTGCCGCTAATGGATAGGACCTCTAACGTGATTTGATGTTTGGCAGAGAGAAATTGCATGTATTTGTCAAATGCATTGTAAATTTTTATAAAAGTTTGTGGTTCAGTCATAAATAACATGTAACGCATTTGTACATGTGCACAGTATTGCTAGAATTATTTTTTAGTGCAACCTACTTTCCACTTACGGCTTCAGAATATATGTATCACATAGTCTTTTTAAACTGTTAAAAAATACAATTTTTTAAATATAAAAATTTTAGTACATCAAGTCATTATATTATTAATATACTCAAAGGCTATTCATTTGAGAACGTAGAATAAGTATACACAATCAACAAAAAGAACATTATTACAAATTTTTCATGTTAAAACAGGTTCAGCATTATATTAATAAAAAATTCTGGTCAAATATTTTGAATGTTAACTCTGTAAGAATGGTAAAAACTTTAAATTTTAAATATATTTCATGTTTTATTTTTAGTATATTACAATGAATTCCCAAAATATCTTTAATTTTGAAGCAAATTGATAAAAACCTTTTCCATTCTGTTTATTTACGGCAGCCACAATCGTTATACTCCCTTATATATTTTTATTTCCATTTTTATATCCCTCGGATAATTTTGAACCAAATGTAAACCAGACGCTGGCCCTGAAGCAACTCATATTAGCTGCCTTGACTCGGTCTGGTTGTATATCTGTCAACGTCACCATGGTTTTCATTATAAATAAAAAACTATATGCATAAATTGCTTCAATATAGTGTATTATTAGACAGTTATATGATATGTAAAACTACCAAATTTGATTTACCAATTAGCAATACTTTGGGAGAACACAATAATAATAACAATAATAATAATAATAATAATAATAATAATAATAATGACAATAATAATAACAATAATAATTATTATTATTATCATCATCATCAGAGTCCAAATGACCCGCTCCCAAATCCACCATCCAAAAAGCTCAATCCAAAGGATCACACTCCCAAGAAAGATGGGAGTTCGTGACCTCCTTAAAATTAGCAACATCCGTTCAAAACAGATTACCAACCTGATGTAGTACTTCCGGGTGAAAGCTGTATCATCTCATCTACATAGAGTACCACAGGGAGAAGAAGATAACTATACGCCGTTACACCACAGCCAACACACAATTGAACTCCAGCAACTATCCGTCGACCAAGAGATGGAGCTATGGAAGCAGAACGCAATCCACGGTAGATATCCAGCTGACGTAGCCAATTCCAATGTCGACGCGGTTATGTCGTACAAATGGCTCAGTATTGTAGTGCAATGGCTTGTATTGTATCCAAGACGAAGTAATTGCAACCAAGAATTATCTGAAATACATCAAAGATCCAGATGTGCCCTCTGATGAATGCCAGGCCTGTAGCATATAACAAGACTATTCAGCATATTATTTCAGGCTGTAGTGCACTAACCCCTAATGAGTATAATATATTATATGGTGGGATGAATTATCCTTGCCCAACTTGTCAAGATATGTGGTTTTGCACCAAGATCCACCATATTACATGTATATCTAAAAAAATGTGGTTGAAAATAACATCTTCTGTATTGGGACCGAAGTGTAGTGACAGATCGAACAGTGCACCACAACAAACCTGGCATAACACTCTAGGATAAAAGCAGAAAGGCCGATCCTGTGGCTGAGGTCGTTGAGGCAGTAGTGTCTTAGCAATCTCGGACCAAAGGGTCGCGGGTTCAAGTCCCACCTCGGGCATGGTTGTATTTCTGTTCATTCTTTCACCCTTTATCATCGTCATATCGTTTCATCTTCACAGTTACCATGTCGTTAACTCCAATAGTGGTCGCCAATGATATAGATGTTGATGCGACCTTAAATAACAAAAAAAGGAAAATTTGTGGATATGGCTGTCGTCGATACCAGCAATCTTACGACAGTGTATCAGGCTAAGATCCAGAAATACAAAGAATTGGCCCATATCGTGAAAAAACAGTGAAGTATCCGGGAGACAAAGACTATCCCCGTCGTACTTTCAGCAGCGGGCAGCATTCCGAAGACCTTAAAGTATTGCCTAAAAACACTTGGGATTAAAAAGAGCGCCACCACCATTCTCCAGAAATCTGTTTTACTTAGAACGTGCTCATTGGTCAGGAAGTGTTTGGGAAGTAATGGCAGTTTTTAGATTCTACACTAGTCAATGGAAATATGTCTCTGAATTGTACACATAAAGATTCATCTGTTGGTTGTCTCTACGAGAACTACTTTATTTGTTTATTGATGTACAATTTAACTTATAGTATGTATTAAGAATTTGGAAGTCATGCTTCTATAGATGATATCTGTGAGACTTCTCAGTACCAGTGAACTGTGCACGATAATAATAATAATAATAATAATAATAATAATAATAATAATAATAATAATAATAATAACAAGAAGAAGAAGAAGAAGAAGAAGTAGAAAGTGAAAATCGGTGTAAAATGTTCAGAAAACGTCATTTGTTTTGTGACACACCTTTCCTTTCTATTAGAATTTGAAGCAATTAGAATTGAGTGTTTAAAGCGTGGTCGTGCGCGTGGCGTCAAGCGACTGGCGTTGCAGGACCTGGAGGTGCTGGCGCGGCTGTTCGGCTCGCCGGCCGGGCGCGCGCTGGTGAAGGCGGCGCCGGCGCCCGCGCAGCCTCGGCGTTGGGCGGCGGCGGCGGCGGCCGCGGCGGCTGCGGCGGCGGCGGCCGAGGCGGCCGAGCGCCGGGGCCAGGCGGAGGCGGAGGCGGCAG
>BLKR01013140.1:0-13511 GCA_011170035.1 Teleogryllus occipitalis | reverse complement strand
GTCCCGTCCCGTCCCGTCCCGTCCCGTCCCGTCCCGTCCCGTCCCGTCCCGTCCCGTCCCGTCCCGTCCCGTCCCGTCCCGTCCCTGTGCCGTGCCGTGCCGTGTGGTGCCGTACCATGCAATGCCGCGCCAGGGCGTGTCAAGGACTCGACGGTCCCGTCTGTGTTCCGCTTCGGACAGTGGTAACGTGGGATCGGCGTCAGATGTAATTTCAATGTGATTCTGTTTTTATCCCCTACATGTTTACATTTGTGAGATGTATTGGTGAGGTCGCTTTATACTCCGCCGCTATCTCTGCCTCATTTTAGGAATCTTTCGTGAGTATAATGGGATGCGAAATCAAGCGTTGCAAAAAGCTTCAACACTTTCAATATTGCTAGCATTTTCAATACTGAGTATTCAGAACGTGAAAATAAATATAAAGGTTAATGTATTATCTTCTGTTTTTGTTAATATAGATATTCATTTATTCCATACTTTTGAGCGTTTAATGATCTAGAAAATTAGAAATAATAATTCATTTGCTTGCTTATTTTTTTAAATAATTGTTTTTCTTTAGTTTAAAGAACGTTTGAAAAAAGTATTGTTGCTTAAACTCGGAATTAACATCAAAAACAAACCTGCAAGGGAAGGTAGATGGACTGTACTTAAATGTATTGTAATGGACTGTATGATTAATACTTACTCGTATTGGTCTCTTCATTGAGCAAAAAAAAATTTAACAACACATATTTTAATTTATCATGTTATTTGACTAATAAATAAATAGAATTACAACAGAAAAGTATGCAGATTTTGGGTACTAACATATATTTACCTCTTTAATTGCATTTAATTAGCAACAAAAAGAATAATTTAAGTTTTTTATAAATCACATTGTCGAATCCCAAGGCTAAATTCGTTCAATTTACAGATAAAAGAGGAATCGACAAGTTAAATAACGCAGTTCCAGGAGCTGAACGCCCTTTTACAAAGGAGCATAAACATTAACCACATAACTCGATATCGTAAATGCTTCGTAAACAGATATTACACGTTAATTAACGAGTAGACCGGTACATTGCTAGTTTGGAAACGACCCACATATAGTGTCATCTATTATCTAAAATGGTAAACAACCAGCCCAGGCAACCAGCGGCCGGATTGAGTAATAGCAAGACTGGTTTCCATGTGGAAAGCAGAATTATTCACGGAAGAACATTGGCAAAAGTGAATAACTCCATACAAAAAGGCGTAATGTAAGGGAAAGTAAATGCTTAAATTGTCCCTCGCGATAATAAAAATAAATTAAACATCTGATACGGAGCACTACGCCTCGAAACGTCCATGCGAGAATGTAAGATCTGTATTTAGTAAAGTTCATTTTTTTGTGGAAGATTATTTCTTTTTACCCATCCAAATGTGTTATGGTGTAAAACTGAGACGGGGGTTAGGCAGAGTACTCGGTATTAAACTGGATGACACAGAAGCACTCAGATATATGTCAAAGAAACATATAGTGAGGCATATTTCTCAGATAACATAGAGTAAGAAGGGATTTTTTTTTCGTTGCGCTCTTAATTTAACTTATCGACGCAACGCGTCTCTTCGCCCCTGGTCGAGCGTTGAGCGCGGAGTAATCCTCCATTATCTATACCTCTATTCCAGAGGACGCTGTATTTTTATGTCTCGTCTCGTCTAGTCAGTTGTCAAAGAGGACCGCCAGGTAGCATCTCCGCGTACGCGCCTCTTACTTCACGCGCCCCTGCGTCACTGCCCAGTGGCCAGAATTGGGAAGGAATTAGGACAGGGATGGGGTTTAGGACACTTCACAGGGGTTGGACTAGACCTTGCGAAGCGGCCAAACTCGTTTTGTTGGAACAAATTTCACGTGAGATTCGACGGGAATCGAACCCGGACCGCAATGGTGAGAGGCTAGCGACTTCGCTATGACATTCGATGTGATATTCTTCGAACGGGGAGGGGTGAAGGATGAATGAAACAGGGATGGATTGAACGTGGAGAGATGAGACTGGGTGAAAGGAAGCGATATAGTCTGTGTGAGTGAACCGGGCTAAGACGGACCGTATACCGTTGAGAGGGAGAGCTACGTGAGAAAAGCGCTCGAGAGAGGTTTGGTGCCAAAGGAAGGAAAAGGGTCTTCAGATGCGGCTTAGGACGGTTTTCTGCCAGGCTGTTAAACATCGACACCACTCCCACAAGTTTTACTGCAGGCCGCGACACGATGAGTGACCACCTCGTTAAGCCTTCTCAAATCAGTGGACGAGTCTCCGTTGCAACTCGCAGTTAACTTTTTCTAAGGGCCATATTCATAGTCGTCACTAATAGGATAAGAAAATACTTAAGCTATAAGAAGTTACTTTTGATAAGGAAATACTTATACACATTTGGTATTCACAGACGATACTTATAATCAGTACGATGCTAGCAGTGCCTCGTGTGGCAACGGCGTATTGGCTGTTTCACAGCCACTTGAACCTTGCCAGAAGCGCTCCATCAAACTGGCCGTGAACTATCATATGCTTGCGTCCGTGAGGTAACCTAACTACACAGTTTCTTAAATAGTGCCAGTATCTTAAACAAAGGCTTAAATGGTGGTGAAATCAGTAAATATCTATTAGTTGGAGGTGGTTTTAGCCACCAATGTTACCAAAAAGTGTACCAAAAAGGCTTAGTAAAACAATATTTTTTCTTAAATTCTTGATCGCTGTGCATTTTCAACGGGTTTGGCATGTGACGTGAATATCACTTGTTGCTACAAAGAAAGATGCCACTGTAAAAATCCTTATAATCTTTGAAATAGTCGTCCATTTTAATTTCTTTCAAATTACGACAATTTTCAACGCATCAAGAGAGGGTTCACTATAGCTGTAAGTGAAGGCTGGACCTTCCTTATAGCTATAAGTATTTTCTTATGTGGATGGATAAGTTGCTACTATGAATTGGAAAACGTTATAAGGAACTCCTTACGGTTTTCCTTATTATAAGTCACGACTATGAATACGGCCCTAAGACTTGTAACATAAAACGGCAGAACCCTATTGCATCCCGTTGGGTTTCCATCGTGAGTCCAAGGAAGAGCTCGTTCAGATATCAATAGTTCCAAGATCGTCCCTTCGCGTACGTATTTGAATAACGTGAAAGAAAAAGACCAAATGCTCCACTTAACTTTATTCATTTTGGACAACGCTAGTATTCTAATGGTCAGTTGAAGTAAGAAAAACTTCTTATTTTGAAATTAACTGAATCATATGTTCTTAATTTATTGAAACTAAGTTATACGTATATGGTGGGCCGCTCCAAGAAGGAGAGAAAAGGGAACCAGGTCTTCCATTAAAATATGAAAAACTAAAGTAAGTATATTTTAGTTACATTGCACACAGAATGCCGAAGTTTTTGTAACGTAGACCTGTGTGCGAGGTTTTCTCTCGAGTTGTGCAAGAACATCTATTTGCGTTCCTAAAAATAGAAACTTAACAAAGTCGTATCCTCCTTCCCCATCCCAAAATATCGGCCGGGATGCAATTGGGCTAAGCCTTTTCAGATAGCCAAAAGTGAAAGGGGATTACCTGGAATGGGGCGTGACGGAAACCTAACCGCAGGATGCAATCGGCTGATTCTGAAATCAGTGCTCCGCTAGACGCTCCCGGGTCGCGAGCCCACAAAGGGTATAGCACAATTAGGCGGCGAAAAGTGCCTCCAAACAAAAACCGTTGATCACCGCGAACGGTGGCTCAGGGCATCAACTTATGTCACTGCAGTGACTCTGACCGGAAGGTCATCGGTTCGAGTCCCAACGGTGGCAGGATTTTCAACGCGAGTTTGTCAGCTAGGTCAGCGTCAGCCGGCGGGAGGGGGGGTAAAGTCCAAGAGCTTCGATGCTCACCCCGGGTTGGTTGGTTAGTGATTCCGGACGGGTCAACAGCTTTGATCATTAGTCCCATAGGAGCTGTGAGTGTTTTCCTTGGGAGATGGCGGTGATCTTCCCCCGCTGGATGGCGAGATCCGGCGCCGACCTACCGTCGGCTAGTGGGGTTTCCCCTAACCAGGACTCTTCCACCAGCGGGGCACCGCCCTAGTCGGGACAAGCTTTTCTAAATAAGGCAAAAGGCAAATTTTCAAAATAGTGGCTTTAAATTTTTTATTAAATTCTGTTGTTGAATAGCGCAAAGGACATTTAAGACAACTGTGCAGACTTCATTTTCGTTAAAATTCCTAATTTTTCAACAAAAAAATTAAAACTTGAAAATTAAAGATAAAGATTTTTGCCTGAGACAAACAAAATTTAAAAAATCGTGTATAATTTTTTGAAAAAACGAGTAGTTTTTGCGTAATTTGCGCTTAAAACTTACGATTTTTCCTGAAAAACTGCTCAAACTTTTTTCTTCAAATTTTCTCCATATATGCAATAAGGAACGGTAAAAATATTGAGCTAGTCCCATTTTCAGGTATTGCTGGTTATTTTTTCGAAAATTTTAATAAAGGCTTCAAAGCTCCAAAACTGAACGTAGATATTTTTGCTTCAAAGTCTGAATTGAAGAAAATTGAACAAAATTATCTTTTTAAAAAGGTGAAGTACAATTTTTTTTTAACGAGTAATTTTTGCGTAATTTCAAATTAATGAAATATATCCAGGTTTCACTCCAACTACGGGCCATGATAAAAATTAAATAAATGATATGAAAAATAAATACTTGATTTTAATTATAATTTATTATTGAAAATGCCAATATTATTTTTTTTTCTCGCACTTTTACGTTCCACTCGATATGTATTATCAATGTATTGATGTATTTCTTTCAAGCAATCATTAAATTTAAAATGAAATTTCCGGAAGAATGTCGGAATTGATATTTGAGAAACTCATTGTTGTTGAACGTCGAGATAGTGTTTCCAAATAAAACTTTCAAAAATGATTCGAAACCTAATTGATGATTCATATTTTTTGTCCCGGTTATCTCTCGTGCCATAAGAGAAACAGGGCTTACAATAGCATTAATTGTACAGCGTGACTCCCAGGATGAGAGCCAGTACTACCGTTTGCGATGGGTTTTGCAGCAGTTTTTTTTTAAATTATTCCTCAGATGTTACATTCAATAACATCTGATTCCTAAAATATTTTACTGAATATTGAATAAAAGAAAAGGGTACATTAAGTGTATAACCTCTTCAATAACTTAAAGAAACATATGCCTGCGAACGTTTTTCCATAAGAGCCTGTGCTAATTTAAAACTTACTTTAATCAAAATTTAAGGTTGCTAAGGGCCAAATTGTTTCTCAGCGTCTGGAAGAACAGAGATTTTACTTTAATTTAAAGCATTTTTTGCGGATATTTCACCGTGGTCGATCTTACGAACATACTACCTAAGTATTTTATTTTCCTGCACTTCGTTTGAGGCGGTGTCAGTACATAAAAAGGCAGTAATAAATTAACTTAATATTACAAATCGTAGAAAATTAGGAATTTAACTAGTTAATTACTATTAGAGTTATTTATCAATTATGTATAATATAATATGACTAACCGATAAACAAGTCAAAATCTGAATACAGGTGGAAATAAGCGGTTTTACCAAGATTAATATTACTCGGCAAGAGAATGCACATAGTTTTGGCAACACTGCGCTGGTAAAAGCGTTTCTATATATATTGTTGAGTATACTGTAACCGTCAAATTTATTCCTGGTTGTTTCATTTGTCATAATAAGAAATGATTTCTGTTTCTGACTATCGAAATGAAATCAGATATGCATCACAGGCACTTTGTTTGAATTGAACGTTTTCGAGTAATAGCTAAGGTATCAGTAGCGGAGAAAATGCAATATTTTTAAATATTACGTTTCCAATAATGCGAGAAAGTATGTGCTGTTGTAGTACCTCTGGTTTAAATATAAGAATATATACATTAACCAAAACTATGATTTCTCCAATCAGTTGAACATCCAGAGCCAATTTCATCGGCACCGTAGCTGGTCCAAAGCAACGTACTAAATTCATCACTAATAACTACGACTCCCAGCGAACATCCTCGACCGCCTCTGTGCAGCATGACTGACTGCGTGACGTCAGCACTGCTCCCTGCATGGTGAGTTGTAACCCGCTGGAGGGCGCCAGAGGCGGGGGCTGGGGCGGGGGCGATGGCGGTGGCGGTGGCAGAGGCTGAGGCGGCAACGGGGGCGGAGACGAAAGCGGTGATGAGGGTGGAGGCGATGGCGGAGGTGAGGGCGAGTGCGGGGGCGGAGACGGGGTCGGGGGCGAGTGCGGGGGGGACGGAGGTGAAGGCGGGTCGGTGGCGATGGCGGGGTCAGGGCGGGGGCGGGGGTGAGGGCGGGGAGCGGGGGCGAGTGCTGGGGGGGCGGGGCGGAGGCGGAGGCGGGGGCCAGGGCGGGACGGGGGCGTGGGCGAGGCGGGGGACGGTGGCGAGGGCGGGGACAGTGGCGAGGGCGGGGACGCGGGCGCGGGCGGAGGTGAGGGCGGGGACGAGGGCCAGGCGGGAGCGGGGGGCGAGGAGGAGCAAGGCGGGAGCCAGGGAGGGCACGGGCGCGAGGGTGGGGACAAGGACGGTGGCGGGGACGTGGGCGGGGACTTGGGTGTGGACGGGGGCGAGGGTGTGGGCGGGAGGTAACGATGCCACGCTGCACACAGGCCAGGCGCCGCGCAGCTCTTAATTGAAACGATAGTGCAAGACAATGCGGCGGAAATAGACCGGAGATGCGGCGGTGGCGGCGCCGACGGAGGGGAAGCGAAGGGGCGGGGAGGGGGAGCTGCGGGCGCCCGCTCGCATGGACGATCTCGCTCCGTGGGACACGCAGGGGCCTCGTTGCGGAGACGACCGCTGGGAGCGCGAAACACTGCTCACAAAGCGAACTATTCCGCCCCGCTGCGTAAGCGTTATTACGCCGATAAACAGCAAAAACAGAGTATTTTACTTCTGTTATCAAAAACTTTTCGTAGTACTGTCTTGTCGGTTGGTTGTTAGTGATTCCGGGCGCGTCGTCTACTAAGGTCATTACTACCGTATGTTTAGTGCATTTTTTGCTCGAGAGGTGGCGGAGGTATGGGGAGATCCGTCGCTGTCCTACTGTTGGTTAGCGGGATTTTCCCCAACCAGGTATCTCCCATCAGCGGAGCACCGGCCAACCGGGCAAGCACTAAATTCCCGACCAGTCTCCCGGCATGTGTGATAGTGTAGAGCATATTAGTGTAATTGTGTGTAAGGAGTGAGAATAGGACAAGGAAGAGGAAGGAAATGTCGCGCGCGGTCCGTGGCTCGTTTGCTCCGGCATTCGCCTAATGTGTTGATCGGAGAAATCACGGAAAACTATCGATCAGAACAGACGGCTGCTATAATTCTCCCCCAGACAGCGACTGAATTCGACCTAGCTGAAAGGCTAGTGTCGAAAATTCTGCCACCATCGAGACTGCAACCTAGAACCTCCCGGTCAGTGGGACTTCAGGGGGTGGTCAGTGACATGAGTTGATGCACTAAGCCATTTCTCCCGGTACTGTCTTGTGTGAAAACATCATAAAAATTAGGTATTTCTCAATAGAACTGACCATCTGATACTACTCGTTCCTTATCACGTCAATCTGTTCTATCTTTTCAGTTTTGCCCCACCATCTTCTCAGCTGCCATCTATTGGCGTCTAAAACCCATTTTTTCTTTCTTTTTTTACTTTCTTCAATTTTTCACATCGTTAATATTATAATTGAAATATGTCTGCAATAGTATTATAGAAGTGTAAAATTTGGTCGTTTATTCATATATTCTTCAAAAAATTTGGCACCGTTCTTATGAAAATGTTTGAACCTTTCCGAAAATTCGCATTTTCAAGTTCTTTTCCCCCCAAATGTTCGAGAAACTTTATAAGATATTATTTAAACAATTGTACTCATAAATGTGATAATATATATGAAAACCCCGATATGTAAATATTGACGACATAAGAGATATTTGGATTTTTTAATTTTCGAAAAAACAAAAAAAAATAGTCATTCATGTCATCTTATACAGTCTATTTTGGGCTACCCGTACAAAACTTTTGAAGAAAAAATTGGAGCCATTTTTAAGTAAATATGTGATGTTGTAGCAGCATTAGTTTCATATTTCCTACTGTGTGCACTATTTCCTATCCTTGGCAAAAAGGCTTGGCACTGGAAAATAAAGTCTTCATTCGCTCAAATTATAAATTAATTCTCCTTTGGTTGCCTTGTGAGTTGAACTTTATAAAAGCATTATACAAAACATTGCTAATTAATTAATAATTATCCATTCTATATTGTGAAGAAAATTGATTGTTTTCCTTTCTTGCTGTAAATTACAAACGCTTCGCTATACTTTATTGTCTAGAGAAATAATAATATTATGCTTGTATCTAACTTGTTTTCCTTTAGTAAATTAATAAATATCTCTCACACGTTCGATGTTCGGAGTGAGCGACAGCGTCATCGATAACGGATTTGTTTACTTGCAACAGGAAATCGTGCGTTTACATCTTATTTATCTAATAACATATTCTTTGCGGCAACAAATTTTAGAAGCTACAAATGTGAATATATAAACAGAATATATTTCAATGGAGATGAATGGAGGAATTTAATTCATGTGTGTGGATACATCTTTAAAATAGATTGTGAACACTGACTATCTATGTTTTGTTAACAGTTTACTATATTAACCATATAGCAAGTATATAGGGTGTTTGCTATATTACACTATATGGCATCTACGTTTTATTGGCAGCTTACTATTTATGTAGTCAAGTATTGTTTAGTCAAATGTAACACTTGAGCCACGTGCGAAATGACAAGGGACGTTTGCGACGTAAGACGTCGAAACCTTTGAGTCACGATGCGATTGTGGATTTCCAAGATGAAACCTATTTGATCTGGGGGAGAATGTTATAAATAGGGAATGGAATTTATTGTAATAAAAACGTAAAATATGTGCATATATTTGGCACGCGCAACTCCCGCGTCGCCAGAATAGTATCCGCTGACCACAAGATCATGAGTAGTTTCAATGGGCAGATACGCATGCCCGAGGGTCAGTCCTAGGAAGGGCATAAAGTCACCCCTTCCCTAACGTGAAAAGGCTGCCACATAAATACTACGAGTTAAAGGAATTTCATGCTGACAATCACTTTTAAGTTAATATTATTTGGATACCTGCACACAAAGGGATTAGTGGAAATGAAATGGCTGACTCGTTGGCAAAAACTGCTACAACTAAGATACCATCAAATTTAAAAATATCTTATACCGATTTTCATTATATTTTTAAGAGGAGGGCTATAAAGGAAACGGTCAATTGTATTAAGCAAGCCGCTAACATCAAAGGCAAGGAATACTTTGCATCATTTTATAAAGAAGCAGAGAGGCCTTGGTTTCATGGACAATCCATTGAGAGAGATTTTGCTTCGATGGTGAACCGATGTAGAGGTGGCCATTACAGTCTAAACTCTTCATTATTTTGAGTTAAATTGATATCTGATCCAACATGTCATTGTGGTTACAATAATCAGGATCTTAATTATGTATTATGGCAATGTTCAATATATAAAGAGGAAAGGGAATACCTAATCAAAAGATTGAATAAGATAAAGATATTTTTACCTCTAGATGTCAAAATATTCCTTGCACAACCCAATAGCACAGGTATGAAATACATTTATGCATTTCTGTCGTCATGTAAAATAAAAGTATAAGATAGATGTATGGAATTGTTGAAACGGAGAAATTTACTGAATGTAAAAGTTGAAATGTAGTATTAAATGCAAATCAATGTTATGTATAAAAATTGAAGCAATATATATTGTAAAAATTTAAGAAAAGCAAATAACTGCCTTAAGGAGGTTGAAAAGCTTTAAATAAATAAAAAATAAAATAAATACTGCGACCAAGAGACCAGAAGCCCTTCTCGTTTAAGCCGCCGTATGAATAGTTGATTTTCCTTGGAGTCGTCGTGTGAGTAGTTGATTGTTAAGAGAGTACTATGCATCGTAATTTGCATTTGCTGTGAGCATAAAAACTGCGTAAAAGCAGCCATTTCTTAGAGAACTGTGATTCAGTGGAAATTACTAAAAGATTAGTTGAACCAGTGTAAATTCGAACAGTATTTCGGAGCTGCTAAAATGGCCGGCACATTAAACACAAGAATTTGCATATTTGAAACGACCAGAGAGAACTTTGAGATCGTGAGATCAGTTGTGGAGCAAACGAGTGTCATAGGCAAGACAGAACAGTTTAAATCGATAATTTATTGCAAAGTGCAAGGAAATTCACGCACTCTTGCGTTAAACATAACGAGTGTACGAGGAGAAAGAAGACGGGAGTGGACGGGCGTTCCTGAAAATGGAAGACGAAGGAAGAAACAGGACGAAAGACGGAAGCGGGCGTTGCTGGTGTGAACTGCGGCGATAGAAGCGGATTGATTGATTGATTGATTGATTGATTTTTTCATGTTTCCGGGCGCGTCAACTGCTTTGGTCATTAGTCCCGTTAGTGTACTGCATGTTTTTTTTCTCGTGAGATGGCTGTGATTCTCCCGTGCTGGATGGCGCGATCCGGCGCCGACCTACCATCGGCTACTGGGGTTTCCCCCTAACCAGAACTCTCCCACCAGCGGGGCCCCGCCCCAGCCGGGACAAGCTCTAAGCTCCCGACCAGTTTCCCAGAATATGTGGTGGTATAGTGCATGTTAGTGTGTGTGTGTGTGTGTGTGTGTGTGTGTGTGTGTGTGTGTGTGTGTGTGTGTGTGTGTGTGTACGGGGAGAGGATAGGACAAGGAAGAGGAAGGACAGATCGCGCGCGGTCCGTGGCCCGTTTGGTACGGTACTGCTCCGGCATTCGCCTGGTGTTGATCGGAGAAACCACGAAAAACTACCGATCAGAGCAGCTGGCCGCTAGAATTTTCCTCCAGACAGCGACTGAATTCGACCTAGCTGAAGAGCTAGTGTCGAAAATCTTGCCGCCATCAGGACTCGGACCTAGGACCTCCCGGTCAGAGGCGCTGCAGTGACATCAGTTGATGAGCGCTGGAGGTCGCCGCGATCTGCAAAGGCGACGTGCGCGCTGCCGAAGGGAACCGGCGGAACCACGCTGCAAGGCAACGCCGCGAGAGCAGCGAAGGTCGAATACGCGGTGACGCGGACTGCGGTATCCAACTTCACCCATGGGTATCAAAGTGAAATTTTTTTAACGGGAGTGCGGAGTGCGCTGCGGTGTGGAGGTCAACGACCGCCAGCATTTGGTGTTCAAGACGCGGTCGCACCCAACTGAATCAATTAGGAACGATGTAAATATACAGGGGAAAGTAGTAGTATGATTATTACTGCTGATTTTAGTAAGAGTGAATAGGACTGAAATGAAACTGTGTTCATGTATTGAATAGTCGAATGCCTTGAGAACATTATGACATTTTTTTGTACATTTTTATTTTCAAGATTTGCATAAGATTTCACATTTAATTCTCAGCCATTTTTGGGTGAGACGATTGTTCATTGCGTTGTATTTACGAAGTTAATAAAATTCTTTTCATTTAAATTTACCTGAATTATCATGAGTGAAACAATTATTTTTGTGTGAGTTCACGCTCAAATCGAGGAAGCCCGCGACCTGAACGATAAACAACGAGAAAAATATCAAACTCAGACTACACGCACAGGTTGGAGAGATTATTGGCCAAAGGGGTAGCCGGGCAATGTAAATGCTAATAAAGAAGTTTTAAGATTAGAGAGGAGTGAGTAAACGCTGGGGGAGTACAGAAGTTGAGAAGCGATCAGGCTTTCACGGAGAACCTAGGACGGAGTCTGTACGTTTCACGAAACCAAAGTATGTCTGCGAACGTAGATAAAAAGTTTTCGAAGAGAACTGTATATCCCTTATATTAGTGAAAAAAATGCCACTTTTTTCGAACTTAACTGACATAAATTTTAGAACTTTGCGTCATACTAGTACTACACTTGTTCTGCCTAGGCTCGATTTGGACTTTGTATTGCTCGATTTGTACTACACTTGTACAGCTCGATTTGAAGTTTCGTATCGCTCTTGAAGGTTATTTACACAACAAACTCCCGCATGACTTGAAGGTTTTGAATTTCTTACGGTTCCGTCGGAGGGATGAAGAGTTTATACACGATAACTTTCGGTAATGCAAGGTTTTCCTTATTTTCTTTTTATCTTTTTCTACTCCTTTTCTTTTGTATTTCAATTCATTAAATTATTTTTTAAAATTTTGTTTCGAATTGTTTATGGTACATTCTGCGAGGCACTGTAATCGACATTTTTCTACATTTTATTACACTTTTATGTTTATAACTTAGAATTATTGTATTTACATATTTATTGTTTATATGGACTTTTGTAGTTTTTGTCAGTCAGTCTGAAAATCAGTGATTACACTGAGACTCGCCGTTACAATTTTCTCACATCACTATTGCGTTGAACTATATTTCATGTTTACAATAGGAAATTAATTAATGAATAATTATTATTATTATTATTAACAATAGTGCCATGTACAGATGTAAAAACACTCTCGAGGAAAGATGGTGCGTGATCGTTAATCCGGACTGGAGAAGGTACCTGTGAGGGAGTAATAGAATAAAATGTTCCTAGAGATCAAACACTACATGGAATAGACAATATTAAACGGACATACACAAAGTGACAAAATTACGGACCATTACGACACGAGCGACAAAGTGACTATCATACGAGGATCACTCACCTGAAACGACCAACGCGGACGAAAGACTCAACACACCGCGGCAGAGTGTTGGGAAAATAAGGATCAGTGACGCTATCTTGCCTTCCATTAGACCCGCTGAGCAACAGCTGTCGGTGGAGAAAACA
Source organism: Teleogryllus occipitalis (assembly GCA_011170035.1). Lineage (NCBI taxonomy): Eukaryota > Metazoa > Arthropoda > Insecta > Orthoptera > Gryllidae > Teleogryllus > Teleogryllus occipitalis. Next base: position 655 of record BLKR01013140.1, on the reverse strand, counting down.
TTAGTGTGATGTGAAGTCTGTGCGTTGGCGGACACCGTGCTGTGCGTGTTAATTAATACGTATTAGGCTTAATGTTAATTTCTCCAAAGCCAAGTTACGTTAAATCCTCGTTTCCCAGACCAAGCCCTACCAACTCTGATAATAAAACATCGCTCTAAATTCAAAACGTTTTTGAATGTGAGCTTGCAACTGGCGTTTAAGTGATTCTGGCAGACGGAGCTTAACATACGATCACAGTATTTATGGTAGTGATTCTCTCCGTCAATGCATTTTAATTTAATAAAACATACGGAATGTTTTAATTATAGTAAATATGTATTTATAACCGGCTTGAATATTACAGTACTCTCTTGGCAGTCAAACACTTAAAATCATACGCTTCATTGCTGAAAGTATGTGCAAAACTTCGTAGGTTACCAGCCGTAAACAAACATTGCAGACTTACTGTGGTAGAATATATTTCCTTGCATGTTTATAATACAATGTCGTAATGAGACTAACGAATGTAATTACGTGAATTAAATACTAATTCAAAAACAGGCTTTTACATTTATCTCACTTTTTTCTCCTTCCTACATTTTTTTGCTATCCAATTACCCCATGTGCCGAAATGTGATAACACAAGTATAATTACTCCTCAAATTCTAGGGAATTT
>BLKR01013139.1:0-13511 GCA_011170035.1 Teleogryllus occipitalis | reverse complement strand
TAATCCTAACCAAAAATATAACTTCTAAATTAAATTAAATTCTGAAGTTCTGTATCTAATGTATTCCAACCCATTGTAAGAGGCTGTACGCTTGAAAGCAAATAAATTTTTAAAAAATTATTGCTTTGAAGATTACTCATAACTGAAGTCGTAGGCTTGCGCGGCCGGAGTCACGTGAATGATCTTGGCTGTCCGGGTGACGCCGCATCGAAGGCTGTGTTGCCGACGTTTCGACCATCTTTTCGTGGTCTTCTGGGAAGACGACGTGGGAGATCGTGGAAGACCACGAAAAGATGGTCGAAACATCGGCAACACAGCCTTCGACACGGCGTCACCCGGACAGCCAAGATCATTCACATGACTCACCAAGTTTTCAAATTTCGCCCACCGGTCACTTCAAAAATAGTCTATCTTCTGTTTGCAGAATCAATTTGCAATTAGTAGGGGACAACTCCCATGTTCTTATAAAATATTGTACCATCTAAAGAACTTGTAACCTAAATCTAATAGTTAATGATGGAATGTCTGTAGTTATCTCATCCCTCACTTTAAAAAAGCATGATTTAATATTGCTGTTCACTACTTCAGTTTGAAAACTATCAAAATTTGAAATGATATATTTTTCACATATCTTCAAGAAATTTACTTCTTTTGCTAATACTCTTTTCGATCATAAAGTAGGATCTTGTCTGTATGTGCACTCAGTGTGGTATGAAGGTTGATTGGAGAATATAGTTGGAAAGGCATCTTTCCTCGCTTTTGGTTTACTTCGAGGAACAATAATTGGATCGACACTAACCACAGGTAACACCCTCCCTAATAACAAATTTGTTGTGAAACGTTTTATACAGACAAGTGAGTTTTCTGTCATTCTGTAACACGGTGAATGCATTTTACTATTTTTGAAGTGACCGGTTGTCTTTCGAGAACTGAAATGTTGAAGTATATGAAACATTGTAGAATGATGAACTATATCCCGGCACACAATACGAGCGACCCACATTCCATAGTCACTGTTTAGTGAAGATCACTTAATCACAGAAAGTATGCTACTAAATCATGACGATTAGCCACGATAAATCAGTCAACCTCCTCTTTCACAGAGAATTATTTAATCCGCTTTTACATTCACGTGTAGCCTATGCACCTGAGTCACAAACAGCAAGCTATCACTCAACAGTCCAACCGGTGCAGACGCCATTTTGCCTGGTATCGATACCTACATGAAAGTCTGAGAATTGAAGGTCTTGGCAAAGCTTACCTCAAAAGTTCTGAGGAGATAGAATTCACTCATTCACATGGCTTCGTTCTCATGCAAGCGATCGATAGCATAAAAAAACTCGGAAAAGAACTGCACACTAACAATATCATACGTGAATCCGTGAACAGTCTGGATTAATACAAACGCTCGCTTCCACGTGAACAATAAACTCACTCGCTATTGTTCTTGTTCGACTTCTGGTTTTCAACATGGCGGCAAAGAACACGGGCTGTGACGTCACGATGAAAGTGAGTGGGTACAAGGGAGGCCTGTGTATTAGGAAGGTTTCGGCTCTACGCAGCCGAGCCAGCGCGATCCTGGCCGTGGGGCAATGTCATCGGAGGGGGAGAATTAGCCGCCAGCGTTGGATTCCCGCGGTAGCAACGCCAAGGTCTCGCCTGCAAAGTCCATTCACCCATCCCGTTTTGCAGAAACGTGAGTACTCGTGTGAACGAAGGGGGGAGTAATAAGCATTGTACAAACAAACAATAACAAAGAGACCACGAACTAAAGACTCCTTTGAATTAAATAACCAAAGAATTGGTTTCAAAGAGAAGTAAAAGCAGAATTGAGAGTATGTGTAGTAGACAGTAATTTAAATTATTGATTCTAGTTCATTTCAAAGGGTATTTTGTGTGTAAATGTGTTGACCTCATTTATTAAGATGTAAAATTGTTAATTGTAAACAATTCTTAACTCATGAGGGTGTATATTTGTAAACTTAAATTGGTTAGCATTAGGTGAAGATCTTAACAGCCCAGGTTATTCGAAACCCTCACCAGGTGGTAAAGTCAATTAGTGTTATTAAAGACGTGAATTCATAAAATTGAAACAGGTCAATTTTGAACATCTATTAATTTGGCTGCGACGTCCTGGTTCAACATCGTTTATGAACGCGAGGTTCACGTTCGTCCAGGTATTTCGGCCAGGCGCTGAGGACGCTGAGCGTTGGAGGTTACACCCACACTGAAGAAATTTCACTTAAGGTTAACGACGCTTTGTCACTACAAAAGTTGTATGGTGCAGTTCACGTCGTGGGTGACGTGATACGTTGCATTATCTATATGCGTACACATTTGGGAAGGGTGTTGGCGAGGGTGGACGGTCGAAGGGCTGGTAGGTGACTAGTCCTCATCTTTTCAATGAGAGACCGATCCGACCATATACACTTGAATATTGCCATGTCCGGTGTAAAAACGGGAGAGAGGAAGGACATCTCAGTGCGAGAAATCTCGTGCTAGTGGCTGAGAGAATCTTTGGAAAACAAATGTTTTTTATACAAAGCCAAACCTCTCGACTTTCAATGAAAGGTGGAGGGACATCCTTTTCTCCAGAAATATTCTTACAGCGTGAATGGTTTACGACCTCCAGAGGCTGGCGTCACGTGACTGGCCACCGTTGGCATGCGCCAGGCGCCTTGCGAGTGGGGGCGTCTTCGGGCGGTCCGAGGAAGGCGACGTAGATTGGGCGTCGGGGGATCGCGTGGATGCCCTCGGGTGTGTGGGTGGGGCAGACTGCGAGCCTTTAAATAAGCAGAACACGGGAACATCATTTTCTTATCTCAGCGTCTCTGATCTTTTGGCCTTCTCGCTGCTTTTGCTCCTTGTTGTTGGCTCTTACTAGTGGGCTCCTTTCTGACTGTGATTTTGGCTGTTTACTTCGGCTGGCCGAGTATGGAGACTGATCGTTAACTGACTGACATCTCTTGTTATGGCGTCATTAGTAGAAACTAAAGCTGAATAGGAGCAGTAACTAAATGTAATGTGTAAACCAGTCATCTTAGTAACAAAATGTAATGTGTAAACCAGTCATCTATGTAATTAAATGTAATGTGTAAATCAGAAACTCTTTTACTGGTCGACGGACTAAAAGCTCCTTGATGCATGCGTCCTGATGGCCCGTCAGAATTTCAGGTATAACCAGCAACGACTGTCTCCGAGAGCAGCCGGGCAGCCGTATATCGGAGGTGCTCGTCTTAGATGAAAGGGTAAGAGGTGTTACTCGCCGAGTAGATCTTGGTAACATGAAGGGAACGGATTTCCATGTAATTACATGTTTTTACAGGGACTAGATACCTGTATTGAATATAATTTTTTTAGAGTTTACAAGACATTCTGAATGAATTAGAACTATTTTTATTTTACATATTTTGGTATAATTACATATTTTACCTATTACTATATATTTCGTTACATTTTAATATATTTTTACGTCAAAATGAAACATTTCATATGCGTGTTTGCAATGTATGTTCCGGAATCATCTTTCGTACAAATCTGATGTAATGCTGCAGAGCTTCTATGACCATTACATCTTCGCCATGGATTGTCAAACTAACCTCCACCCGCTTACTGCATATTTGGAGTAAAGGATAAGCGGACTTTTATGAACAAAAGTAATTTCAACGTTCTTGCTAATATTTCAAACAGCATATTCAATCCTCGATCGAAAATAACAAATATTTTTTTACACAAAATTGTCTTACAGCGTTATTAGATTGGGGGGGGGGTATATTGCCTTTAACCTCCTCCCCTGGGATTCATCACCGGCTCCACGGTACTACTCTATTCACTTGAACACCGGCTCTTCGTAAACATTTTGATATCCTATGAACGTATTTTATATTTTGATTAAAATTCTTAGTGGTGAATCTTCTATTCTACTTTGTGGTCAAGTCTAGTGTACGATTTCTTCTGTAGAGATAGACCCTTTCAGCCACCCCGAATCCTTGTTAAGAACTGATCGGCGATGTATATGCTCGGAAAAGGTTTGTAGAGAACAATTTTGATCACAATAATGAATTTTTATTTTACATATCTATTTTTTCTTACATGTTTTGGAAAAAAGCACATATGTATGTACATATTTTGCATTTTTTATTACAATAAATTCCGTTTATGTATTCCTAGTAATATGTAGGCGTGTGTGTATGTGCGCGTGTGTAAATGTTGGCAAGTGCGAGAGCAGTGAACTCCAACGTGTGACCGATCTCCATGATAGTTGGCACATCTACGTGCTTTTTCACGCAAGTTTTTTATAAGCTGTTAGTTTTGTTGAAACCACTAGATAACGCTGTAGTGCAAGATTGCGTTTCATTGTAATTCAATTGCCATTCAAACTAAGCGGTTGGAGGAGAGAGAGACAGGGAGTGTGAGTGCGTGAAAGAAAGTCGTCTGCCAGGTTCCGCTGGTATATACGTATACTCATATGTTTCGAATATATTCAAACATATTTCTTATAAATTGAATGAGTGATGAGACTTTCAGTGCTTTTTGAGTATAATCTAGGTATGAAAAAAAGTTGTTTCAAAGAAAAAGATGTCCCATTGGATAATTTGGGTATATTTTTGAGGAATATTATTGTTGAAATTAATTTCTTATAAAATACAGATTTTCATCAAATGAACAGTCAAATTAGAATTCATTTAGTACTGCCCAGTGTATATATATATATATATATATATATATATATATATATATATATATATATATATATATAATAAATTCATATATATATATAAAAATATATATGAATTTATTTTTATTAGAAATATTTTAAAACATTAAACATTTAAATTGTAAACTTATTGAAATTGTTGTTTTACAAGTTTTTTTCAATTTTTTGTGGATTTAAAAAAGGTATTTTGTTTGGCTGCTTGGGCAGGAAAAATTATGCCAGCTATGGTTTGTAATCTGCTTTACATTCTGGTTCAGATACCCCTCCTTGTCCTTGAAAGGCAGATGAGGGTTCAAATGATTGTAATAAATTTCAAGTGTGAATTTAGTGATTATTGGAGATTAGAATTTTTTGAACACAACTTCTCATTTGGAATTTACATAATAAGATAATTTCCAAACAGCTTTCATTTGTGAGGTTTTTTGCTTTTTTTCAGATTCTGCAATAATTGATCATGATTACTTTGCTACTTCAGTACCTAGAAATTTGCAAGCTGCAGGTATAGTTATTTTTTATTTCTCTTTTAATTTGTAGGTTTAATGTTACGTTCTTAAGTTTTGTATAATATTAGGTGTGAAAACTAAATATTTTCAAGCAAATGTCAACACTAATTCGGCAATTAAAACTGTATTTCATACAACAAATCTCCGAACAATGAGACGGCATTCACAGAAGTAAATAAAACCCAAATATCAATCGCTGCATTGTTGCGTAAGACAGCGTACGGTGGTGATACAAGATTGAAGTTAAATAAGTTTTTACAAATTTATGGTACTCAATGTTTTCAATTTTTCTTTCATATTACATTTAAATCTTTTTTTTAAGAGAGGTAACCAAATTGGGCTAATTTCAATTGAATCACGCGCCATGTTATAAAAACCAAGTATAAGTATAACCTGCATGGTGAAACAATTACAAAACATGATTACTGTATTTAAATATTGAGTTTCCTTGTAACTGAAAATAAAAATGAGGTGCGTCATTATCATGCAAAAAAGAAAAAACAAACCCAACATAGCGGAGATCCTTTCTCCGCCAAGTTTTTCACGAAGTGGGCGAGCCGTCCGCGGTGAGCTGGCCAAGTGCTCGAACGCTTCCCTCAAAATCGGCGGTTTACGAAGGTCTTTTCAAAGAAATTAAATTAATGGACGCAAGTGAAAAATTGAGTTACACAAAAACTATAATTAATTAGTATGGCTTTTGAATTATAATTTTGATACAAGATATAAAAGATTTTCAAATAATACTACAAATTTTATTGGTGGAGTACCCGCAGTGTATATGCGACTGACAGTTCAGTGAACTGTTACCTCACGTTATTACGTACATGCCACCACCTACATGATAGATAAATGAAATATCAAAACATTAACACTTACTGACAGGCTATGACACGTCTTGACATCAAGTTCATAACCTTCGCGAAAGCTGAACCTTATCGCCTCCGCGACTTCGTGCAAATGAAATGAGCGGCAACGCTGAACCCTGGGTGTGAGAAAGTAAACAAATCCTCTCAAGTTGATTACTTCAGAGCAGATCACATGACGTACCACAGCACGTGGCGAGAGAACTGTCGGTCCATGTACGCTGCTGGTACTGTAGTTCGTGGATACGGCTGCGCCACGGCGCAGCGCTGGCAGCTAAAACTTTTATACATACACATCATATACAAACTAAAGTAAACTACGTACAATGTGTAATTAAATTAAATGCTAATTAGCAACATATTGCCAAAATTATCCCGTCAAAATAATCAGGGCCGCTCCGAAAAAAAAAATTAAGTTTAAAAATTCCTTAAGTCCGGTATACACGGTACAGTTTTCGTGCAGATTGGACGTTCAGAAAACGAATATATTCTATATGAACATGTTCATAATTTTTCATGCAGAAAGCCTAGTTTGACTTAAGCGCCCGTAGCGGCAGAATGATTCACTAAAGGGGATCGGCCATTGCGGATTTGTGGTTAGGTGTGTCAAAGTGCGATTGTGTGAAGTGATATATTGTGATAAACTTCCTTTTTCCCAATTCTTGACTTCTTATTTTTATTCTCTATGCTCGTCATGGTTATTTAATACCAAATAAAGATCATAACCAGAACGCACACACAGAAATACCACCACTGACAGTAGTTGGACGGCGCAATTCAGTTGTTTTTCTTTAGACCCCCTAGCGGCGGCCTATGGCGATTCGTGCAGAAAATGTGTAGACTGTGTATGCGCGACTTTTGGCTTTTATACTTCTAGTTTGGGATCTTGAAGTTTCTGTATAGAAACAGTATGAGAATCTGCACGAAAACTGTACCGTGTATACCGGACTTTACGAAGCAAAAGGTGAAGTTGCCAAATGAGCAAGTTGAAATTCAATTATGTAATACGGTGTTCTTTAATGGAAAATACCCTCAGTGAAGCGTTAGGAACGGCGAGTATCACTGGTCCATTTAGGCGGTAATAGATACAAGCTTGGAAGAGGGTCGGATCAAAACCATAAAGCTATCCCAAAGTCAGAGAAATAGGATACTAACTTGTAAGAAAAAGTCAGTGCCCATCTATAGCACCACTGTTTTTTGTCCTGTTTGTTGAACTTCGTATCCCAGAGAATTGCAAAGAAAAGTGTGAAGGAGAAAAACGGGAAAAAAATTGTTTCAGCTCATGAAAAATCATGTAATTTGTTGACAAAGTGTATGCTCTTTTTGGTTCGCTATTGTAATCAAGCATTTAAGAGTGGTTAATTTTTCTCTTTTGAGTTAGAAATATTTTGAAATTATTTCTAATGTCTTATGTCCTCAATGTGCACCATTATGAAGAGAGAATCCACTTTCTGATTTGTTCATTTCTACTATTTATTTTTGTTTTCTAGGTAATGCGAAAACTAATCAAAAACTTAACAAAAACAACAATAACCAGGAAGACCTACTTGCCAAAATGCGCAAATTGGAAACTATGAGAAGAGAATTGTGTCGCCTTTGTGGAGAGAGAGGAGCGGTTTTAACGCCTTTATTTGAAACAACTTTGGACCCAACTATGGCCGTGTCTGTAGCATCAAAAATTGATATGTATCTCCCTATCAAGGTATTATTTTGTTGGTGCAAGTACTTAATAAGATTCTATAATTAAATTTAGGAATTAGGGCCCGTGCTATGTAAGTGCTTAAGTGATGTGAATTATCTACAGCAAATAATGATAATAATAAAGTAACTTAAGTTTTATTTAGAAAAAATATAAATCCAGTAAAGCTTGCCCAATACAGAACCTCAAGGGACCAGTATTTTTTCGTATTTGACAAGTTTCCGCATTGTACTATGTAATATAGTATAACTTATGTTTGGCAGGACCATGATTCATGTTCACATTCGACAGATTTCCGCATTATGCTCGTTCCGCATTGTGCAAATTTTACTGTACATTGTATAAATTTTCGCAGTTATGGTAGATCAGATAGTAGTATTGGAGAAAGTATAAAAAATCGAGTTTGAGATTTCAGGGAGAAAATCAGCTTTGGAGCTCTCCGAGACGACAAAAATAGGTTTTTACTTTGTGTGAAAGTAAAATCCTAAACACTATTTGTCAAGTGATGGAACGGCTCGTTATTCACCACGTTATTAAAATATTTTTCTTTCACCATTGTTACTGCTTGAGTTGCTTTCCGACCTTATTCCCTGTTGCACGCTGAGGGCCAGATGCCACTGTCCCCGCCGCCGCCATACGTGCGCCGGCGGAATATTCGCTAGTGAGAGAGGAAAAAATGATCGAAAACCTGGCCATAGGTCTAAATATCAATCGATTTATACCAAATTTGGTAGGGATACTTAGTTAATGTTGAGAAATAATGATCTAATGCTAATTTATAAACATTTAAAATGACGGCTTATTATGAAATTATTATACATAAATTTATATTTCTTTGCAGAATTTTTAATTACAATTGACAACTACAATAATTAGTTTATTAAATTCTTAGTACACAATTATAAGTTAAGAAATTTGTGTAATTATATATCAAATATAAATAAAAAAATGAAATTTGTGGAATATTTGTGAATATTCATTTTTGTTTCTCACAGAAAATAAAATACATAGCATATATAAACGTAAAAGAAAACAAGTGATATAAAGAACGTTAACATTTCAAGAATGTAAAAACGTAAACATTTAATGAAAAGGCATTCCAAAACAATGTCTGTAAAGTGGGAATGTACATGTTACTCTTTCTAGCAAGGGCTACAATATTATAAAAAAAATCATCAGTATAATGGATGTCTTCATTATCTGATAATTCAAGCAGAGGACAATCGAGAAGTTTGATAGCATCAGGTGAGAACACCAGAAATAGGAGCCTCAACATGAGCCTTAGGTAATCATAAATGAACCATAAATATTGGTATTTTAACTAAAAAAGCAACAATTCTTAAATAAATATATAAACTATTAATCTCATCACCTCAAAATCCATATAAATACAAAGTCCCATTTCTTGCATAAAAACTTAATAAACTAATTAATAATGGTAATGATGCTAATAATGTATAAAACAATAAATAAATAAATAAATACCAGCTTGTACACGTTCAGGTTGATAATCCCATCCTAAAATTAAAAATAATGTAGGAATTAATCTTCTTTCAAAAAAAATATAAAAAGATAAATATCAATTCTTGAAAAAGCACATATTAATATTAATATTAAAAAAATTCCTATAATAATTATGATAAACCGAAATTCTAGCCATAATTAATAATCCACAAATTCAAACTCTCAACAAAATTAAACCATATGATAATAAATCAAAACCCCAATTATATCTTAAGCTTTCAGTATTTCCACTAATATTAATAGATAATATATAAATAAATGATATAAAAAAATATAAATTGAACCACTCATCAAAATATTCCATTTAAAAAAGTTTTTTGGGAAGTCTTCTTTGACTGGTAATCAGGGGGTCTGATGACACCAACAACCAATGGAAGAGATCTTCCATTGTTTTCTCGCGGAAACATTTTCTTCAATATATTTCCCGGTATTTTTGAAATTATTATTTCTTGCTTCTTGAACCTCTTCAGATTACTGACCAATGGGCAGAATAGCAAACTGAATAATCTTGCAACCGTGGATCAAACTTTTGTGAATGGAAGTTGGCATATAGTACCACATAAAGTTCAAATTTATGTGCAGTTTCCAAGCAGTATTTCTCAAGTTCAGAAACTTTTATTTCACATACTTGCAATATTGTATGAAATCTGTGAATAATATTCAGATCCACACCCGTAATATTGTGCGTAATAAGTAGTCCATTTCAAGGGCCAACAGCTTCCTTCTTGTTCTTTTATCAACTCCCCAAACTTCTGAACCGTACGTTGCAACCCTCTTGACTATTGTGGAGAAAAGACGTCTTTTAGTAGTGTTAGTGTTCGTTTAGTTCCGTAAGAGTGTATATTTCGTGTCACGTTTCTCCACAAGCTTATAAGTCTCTCAATTTCTTCTGGGCTATTTTCCTTTTTGTTAAAGAGTACGCCCAAATATTTATATTTGTTTACTCCTTTCATTTTTTCTTCATTTTCCAGAAGAAGATCTTCAATCTCATTGTTCCCAATTGTATCCCCCAGGTATTCAGATTTGTGATGATAGTAAATCTTTCTTTTAAAAAATGTTTATAGAGTTTACGGATCATGAAACTCAAATCATTCGCATCTTCTGCAATTACTACCTGATCATCGGCAAAATATAATGTATACAATTTATCCTCCCCGATCGTCATTCCAATTATTCTGCATTGTTTCTCCCACTACTGTAAAATTTGATGCAGATATATTTTGAACAGTGTTGGGGAAAGACAGCAGCCCTGACAAAGGTCTTTACTGACCGGGAATGGATCCGAGAGTTCTCATTGATTTTAAGTCCATGCATTTCCTCCCATACTCAAGCAAATGGTACATTGTCATACGCCTTCTGAACTTCCCTACCTCTTTTTGTTCTCTTTTCTGTTAGTTGTTTTGATGTAAATACATTGTCTATGACCGATCTACCGGCAGTAAAACCACATTGTTCCTCTCCGATTTTTCCTTTTATCTCTTCTATTTTATTTCGAATTATTTTGCTATAGTCTACCTATAGATCCAATAAATGTTATTCCTCTGTAGTGTATTTCATAGTATCTAGATCCTTTCTTATAGATCGGTGTCAGGTAAGATGTTCGCCACTCCTGAGGAGAATGATTTCCATTCATGCACCTTGAAAACATGTTTTTGAGAATTTTTTGCAGGTTATGGGAACCACATTTCAGTATTTCTGCCGGAATATCTCCCGGTCCAGATGACTTATTAGATTTCATAGTCTTAAGCGCTTTTTCTAAATCTTCAATTGTCAGATCTACCCCTTGCTCAAATTTCACTTCCTTGCTTGACTGGAAATATTTGTTTTCTAGCAGCAGTCTTCCAAAGTACTCTTTCCATTTATTGATGCTGATGTTTGATAATGCGATATTGTTTTTTTCATTCGTTGTAATAGATTAAATTAATTTCCAGGCTTCTGAGCTTTGTGCTCCACCTATGACTTGTTCTACACTGTCAGAAATTTCTGCATTACTTTTAATGTAAAAGTACATGAAAGTAATGATCATGTATGTTCATTAAATTTACTGTAGTGTACGTACGTGTACATTAAATTTACTTTACGTACATGATAATTACTTTCATGTACTTTTATTTAAAAAGTAATGCAGAAATTTCTGACTGACATTTCTTTTCCTTCAAGTGCAAATTCTTCTACTCCTAAAACGACGTGGCAACCGGTACAGATGAATGATTTACATATTTACAAATTTCGTCTCTTTCCTATGGAATAACGAAATGACGAATTGTATTTTAGAGGACGAATGGAGTCAAGTTAACATGTAGTTAATTAGTACGGCAGTAATCCTGAAGCATTAAAATGGGGTAAACATTAAATCTAGGTGCCAAGGGCGTTAAGTTGTAAAGATCATGGGTGACATTTTATTGCTATTATTATTATTATTATTATTATTATTATTATTATTATTATTATTATTAGAACCCTTGAGGGAAAACCCCGCTAGTCGACGATAGGTCGGCGCCGGATCTCGCCATCCAGTTGGGAGAAGATCACTGCCACATCCACATCGAAAACGTGTACTACACTTACGGGACTAATGACCTCGGTAGATGACGCGCCCGGAATCACTAACAAATCCATCAATCATCGATACAAATTTCACACAACACATTTCAAAAAAATTAACCTATGTCAGACTTTACAATACGTTTCAAAAGATACATTTACTGTAGCGTCTCCCCGATTTTCTGTGTCCAGTGACCAATATCCCTTTCTTACATCGAAAACACCAGAAAGTACTAAATTCGCGAGACATCATAAATGCCCAGTGGAAATACGTGGGTAGGTTCCTCCGGTGCACCGATTTTAGCCGGTTCTGCGCATCACCCTCTCCACACAGGCCTCGGTGCTACGTCATTTCCGAACTGACTACGTCACTACGAGTAGGTGTATTGAAAATTTTCTGTATGGGCTTTGGATATTCTCGCAAAACTGATTCTCACTCTCAGTATCGTGGTGTTCGTTAGTTTCGTTGTGCTTTACTGGTACTAAGGTTCGCGAGACCGTGTTTCTGTGTGAAACAGTGTTTCGAAAATGGTTTTTTCGTGTTGTGTTCCAAATTGTAAGGGAAATTATCCAACGGGACCGAAAGTGCATGTGTTTTCGCTTCCGTGTGAAATTAAGAATGCAGAAATGAGAAGGAAATGGCTCAGCGTCGTGCCACGTGATTTTACACCTTCCAATTATACAGAGGTAAGCATATTTTAGTGTTATTAAACATTTAATAGAATTATTATGTACATCCAAATATTTCTTTTGACGTTATATTTGTGATAGATGCACGTTTTATACACATTTGTCTCAACTACTAAAAGTGAGGTTAAGTGTGTAGTTTGTTACAGGAATTAGTGTTGCGAAATGAGAAACCGATTCGTGTACTTTAGAAATGACTACAATTGTAGTCGATAAATATGAATTTATTAACTTTCTTAAAACTCATATGATACTTTTTTTGAAATTTAATATTTCCTCAAATGAAAATAGTTCTGTCGTGCGAGTAGCTCTATAGTAAAGAACTGAAATATTTAAACTCTCGCTACTTATAAATTTAGAATGTTAGTTTCATAGGTAGTAAAATGTGTTGAAGGTGGCTAATGTAAGATGTCCATATTAATATGGACATGTGAATAGAGAGAAATCTTCATACACTATAGTAATTTCTTTAATATCATTAACAAATTCTAAATTTTTTATGCAATATTCAGTATCGTATTTAAGAACAAGTGTCATAATAAAATTTAAATATTTACAAAAAGCATACATGGGAATACCAATATTGTGTGTTTTATATTTCAATTCCCTGTGTATTCTGACAAATTATATAGCAATTAATAAAGATAAAATGCTGAAATTAGATAACCCAGTAGTAAATTAGTATTTTCTGTTTTATTAGAAAATACTCTCTGATCTACTACCGAAAATTAATCAGCTGAATTGTATGTGCGTACCTACGCATCTTCCGCGTACCTGATTGTATTATTACAACTTCAATATTTACTTTTATAACTACGGTAACTATTAATATTTGGAATAGTACATTTAAAACCTAGGCACGATTAGCACGTAGGCCGTTCGGCGTGTAACCTTGCGTTATTAGGTAAAACAGCGCTTGCCTTCTAGAGGTGACGTCACGACAGAGCGCCCAGGCCTTAGTGGAGAGGGTGCTG
>BLKR01013138.1:0-13519 GCA_011170035.1 Teleogryllus occipitalis | reverse complement strand
GAATTGGAATGAGAAGGAGTGGAGAGTGTTGGGGCGAGAGAGATATATCGGCGCTGTCGTGCGATGCGCATGTTAAGGTAGAGTGAGAAAGCGTATGTTCCGAGGAAGAGACGAGCGATGAGTATCAGCGGATCGGGATTGGGCGAAACGAGGCCAGGGTGCGAGGCGGGGAAGGGTTGGCAGGGAGAAGTGCGGCGATAAAGCAGAGTCGAGGCGCGAAAAAAGCAGTGTACGGTGTACCGAGGGAGCGAATTGGAATGAGAAGGAGTGGAGAGTGTTGGGGCGAGAGAGATATATCGGCGCTGTCGTGCGATGCGCATGTTAAGGTAGAGTGAGAAAGCGTATGTTCCGAGGAAGAGACGAGCGATGAGTATCAGCGGATCGGGATTGGGCGAAACGAGGCCAGGGTGCGAGGCGGGGAAGGGTTGGCAGGGAGAAGTGCGGCGATAAAGCAGAGTCGAGGCGCGAAAAAAGCAGTGTACGGTGTACCGAGGGAGCGAATTGGAATGAGAAGGAGTGGAGAGTGTTGGGGCGAGAGAGATATATCGGCGCTGTCGTGCGATGCGCATGTTAAGGTAGAGTGAGAAAGCGTATGTTCCGAGGAAGCAGAGTCGGGCGATGAGTATCAGCGGATCGGTCAGCGAAGCGAGGCCAGGGCAGGCGGGGAAGGGTCGGCAGGGAGATGCGGCGATGAAGCACAGTCGAGGCGCGAAAGCAATGGTGTACCGAGGAAGCGAATTGGAATGAGAAGAAGGAGTGGAGAGTGGTGGGTGAGACATATCGGCGCTGTCGCGCGCATGTTAAGGAGGCAGCGTATGTTCCGAGGAAGCGGACACGAGCGATGAGTATCAGCGGATCGGGATTGGGCGAATCGAGGCCAGGGTGCGAGGCGGGGAAGGGCTGGCAGGGAGAAGTGCGGCGATGAAGCACAGTCGAGGCGCGAAAAAAGCAGTGTACGGTGTACCGAGGGAGCGAATTGGAATGAGAAGGAGTGGAGAGTGTTGGGGCGAGAGAGATATATCGGCGCTGTCGTGCGATGCGCATGTTAAGGTAGAGTGAGAAAGCGTATGTTCCGAGGAAGAGACGAGCGATGAGTATCAGCGGATCGGGATTGGGCGAAACGAGGCCAGGGTGCGAGGCGGGGAAGGGTTGGCAGGGAGAAGTGCGGCGATAAAGCAGAGTCGAGGCGCGAAAAAAGCAGTGTACGGTGTACCGAGGGAGCGAATTGGAATGAGAAGGAGTGGAGAGTGTTGGGGCGAGAGAGATATATCGGCGCTGTCGTGCGATGCGCATGTTAAGGTAGAGTGAGAAAGCGTATGTTCCGAGGAAGAGACGAGCGATGAGTATCAGCGGATCGGGATTGGGCGAAACGAGGCCAGGGTGCGAGGCGGGGAAGGGTTGGCAGGGAGAAGTGCGGCGATAAAGCAGAGTCGAGGCGCGAAAAAAGCAGTGTACGGTGTACCGAGGGAGCGAATTGGAATGAGAAGGAGTGGAGAGTGTTGGGGCGAGAGAGATATATCGGCGCTGTCGTGCGATGCGCATGTTAAGGTAGAGTGAGAAAGCGTATGTTCCGAGGAAGAGACGAGCGATGAGTATCAGCGGATCGGGATTGGGCGAAGCGAGGCCAGGGTGCGAGGCGAGGAAGGGCTGGGCAGGGAGGGGCGAGCGTCGGGACGGAGCAGGGGACCGAGAGGATGCGGAGAGCGCAGTGCGCCCAGAGCGTGTGGCAGAAGGGGGCCGGCTCGTGCAAGGCAGGTGTCCACGTAATAACCTCCAGGACGGACTCTGTCTCCCACTCTTCTCCCGTCGGCGGAGCGCCAACGCAAATTACAATACAATTTTCCTCCCGCGGGCCCGTTGATTACCCAGTAAATTAATTACATGTTTAACCCACAGCGCGTGTCTGTCGGGGCGCGTCTGTCACTCCGCGCGGGTTTTTCAGTTCTACTGAAAGGAGTTAAGCATATGTGGGTGGAAGTGTACGGGGAGTGGGGTATTGCCAATCAGTTATAAACGAGAGAGAAATCTGACGCGAATTTTATCTAATGTAATCATTTGTAATGTGATACCAGATACATCCCTGCGACATAATATTTGAAAACAATGACAAAAATAGAAAGTTTAAAGGAGGATAATAGAACGCTGATCAGATTTGAAAATCTGCCTCCCTCTGGAAATAAAAATCACGAATTTGTGCTCTGTGGATGACATTTTTAATCGTTTAAGAGAGAAAGAAAACGAGTTAAGGAAATGAAGTCTTGAAATTAACAGAATGAAATCGAAAGAGTACTCGTAATATGAATGTTGAAGTATTGGTTTCACTCTTAAAATTGCTTGATACAAACGATTTTTTCTAAATAGATGACCTTAAAACCATTAAAGCACTTTTTGTAAATGAATTTATTATCAAAAATGAAGATCTTCGTCTGATGTTTGCTATATCTTTGTGGCCATTAAATAATTATTTTTACCAACACAAATATCGGGCCAATTAAGTTTCAACGATGTTTTTCACTCATCAAAATGTCTTTCTCAAACTCTTTCATTTTATCGTACTATAATTCCATTTGTGTTATATATTACGGCTGAATCCCAAAATGTGGCCAACATTAGAAGTACCCGCCTAATTGCCAAATTCACCAGACATTGTGGATAAATCTGTATGCATGACGATACACGGATTTCATGCAGCTCATATTGGCATTACCGTCAATGGGTTGGCAAATGTCCGAGAGTGAGTCGTCTTCATTGCTGGCAATAAGTATTTCGCATGTAAATGGTGATGGATATTAGCGAAACTCTGACGTGGATATCTTGCGTCCACCATGGTGAGGTTAGTGTCGGTTATATCGGGTAAATGAGTTTGTTTCCAAAAGGTACCAAATCCAACTGCAGCAAACATTTACAATAGCTAAAATCTATATTGCATTATATCAATATATTATTTTGAGTTTTTCTGAGATTGACTGAAGTTAAGTTATTGCATTTTGTAATTCGAAGCTCTGAGAATTTATATTTTGAATTTGGTACATTTTTGACAGAAAAAAGTAGACTTTGTTGAATAAAGAATTGGATATAAACGTAATTAATTAACAACTAACTGTCAAGATTGTCATTTTAGTAATACTTATAATTAACCTCTTCATTGAAACAAAGCATGTCTAAATTATTAAAAAGTCAGGAAGTCATTAATCTGTAGTGATGCCATATGGCCGAATTACACATCTTGCATCACACTAAACCTACAAAATCGACCCTAGCAAATAGATTCCTTTTTATTACACATAATGTGCTCGTCATTGTAACGCACTCCATCAACCATAGTCACTTAATGTTGGCTAATGTATACTTTTTCTGGCTCATGTTCGAAGAACACTTTGAAACTGTTCCTACATTTATTTTATTCATCCATTTTGGATAATGTGAACATTAACCTTCTTATTCGTGAATTAACTGAATTTGGAGATTAGGTGTAACATCTTCTGAGAGATTTTTGAATTTAATTTCTTCGATTCATAATTAAATATTAACAAGTTTTATGACTATCTTCGCCAATTATCCTCTTTGTTCTACCCCTTTTCTGTTAACACTGTCATACTATTAAATAATAATAATAATAAAAATAATTAATTATAATATAAAAGTACAGTAGAGCATATATTATCCGGGTTAATCAATACCAGCCCTACCCCGGATACTGAAAATGTCCGGACAATCGTAGCAATTAAATACACACTAAAACTGAAAGTAGTAAAAAATAAAAACGTAGGATATAAATAGAAAAAACAACGTTTTAATGTTCTAGAGTCGAGACACAGCAACGTGTTTACTGTGTAAAATTATAAAATAAATCCTGGCATTTTTCAACACTTGTTTGATTTTCAACTCGTTTCAAAACGTTTCCCAGAAAACGAACCCAATTTGTATACGAAAAAAACAGTCCGTATATTTGATGGTTTGGTTAATTGACGCCCGGGCAATCAACGTTCTACTGTATCGTAAAAAGAAACAATGTATTACAATTTATTTAATCTTATTTTAAGATTTTTACTTTAAAGGTAAATCTCTAGCACTGCTCTTGTAATTTGTAACAATGTTCCATTTACAAAAATTATCTACATCTGTTCTGTTTTCTCTGACAAATTTTTGGAACGGTGAATCTTCCACGTGACAAATGCTGAATTTGAATCAGTTCTTCCACTGCCTGACCTCGTATTACTAGGAATAATGCACAATATTCTGATTTCTCTCTGCGCTTCTCCAAAGCTTCCAACGATATAAATCCAGAATCTGGGTGTCCCTCTTAACACGTTTTCCTGCATATTTATCTATTTTCTTGAGAGATTTTTCCCCCTAATCGATAGGGGTTCTAACGTTAGAAACAGTACTCCCTCATTTCAGGCGCAAGCCCGTTGTCTCTGCAGAATTGTTGACCGGGAGGTCCTAGAGTTCGTGTCTCAACAGTGGCCGATTTTCGATCCTAGCTACATCGCTGGTTAGAATTCAACCATTAACAGGATAATTCTATCGATCGATTGCTGTGTTCGGTAGTTTTCCCAGGTATCTTCGATCAATACTACGCTAATACCGAACAATACGATGACAAACGAGCCATAGACCGCGCGGGATCCTTCCTTCCGCTTCCTCGTCCAATCTTCGTCCCTAACTTACACACACACTTACATGCACTACACCACCACACATGGAGGGTGATTAGCGCTTCTCCTTGCTGGGGAGGTGCCCCGTTGGAGTGATACCTGCTTTTCCAAAAAATTACTATAAACTGGCGAGCAAGTCGGCGTCGGATCTCATCATCAAGCGGGGGAGGAACACCACCCTTACCCGGGTAGAACGTCCACTACACGTACGCGACTATTAATAAATGTATCTGTACTTGACACACCCGGAATGAATTCTCACTCATCCATTCGAACTGCACTCTATCACTCCACTTCTCCCGCCGCCACCGCCGCCCGCCTCGACCCCACCGCCCACGTCGCCCACGCCGCCCACGCCGCCCATACCGCCCATGCCACCCACGCCGCCCATACCGCCCCGCCGCCCACGCAGCCCCACCGCCCCCGCCGCCCACGCAGCCTATGCCGCCCATACCGCTACCCCTTCCGTTACCTCTGCCTCCTCCATCCCCACCGCCACCTCCACCGCCACCGCCATCGCTACCACCACCATCGCTGCCACCGCCATCGCTGCCACCGCCATCGCTGCCACCGCCATCGCTGCCACCGCCATCGCTGCCACCGCCATCGCTGCCACCACCATAGCCATAACCATCGCCATCTCCACCGCTGCCAGTTCATCGCGGCCGCCGCCGCAGCTGCCGTTTCCGCCGGCTCTACAGAACCTACATCCACGCCGAGTTGAGCACTCGCCACTCGCCACTCGCCCACCGCAGAGATGAAAGCGCGGCACAGCGCGCCGCCCGCGATGGCCGCCCGCCATCGCCCCTGCCGCCGCCGTCGCCGCCGCCGCCGCCGCCGCCGGCGCGCGTTTTTATGCCGGGAAGAAATTGCATTTGCGTGTAATTAAAGTGGCGTGACGCGCCAGGTGACACTGAATATCAGCGTAAGGCCTCAAAGGCTCGCTGCGGTTTGCGTGATGGCAACGGTGGTGTCACGTGATGCGATGACGTGGTGGGTGGAAATGGCGCTGCTCTTAGCGGTGGGCTGCTGGCTATGGTTCGTTGATGGTTGCTTTCGGGATGGTAGGAGAAACTCGAAGTAGTGAGAGTAGGATCAGCATTGGAGCTAAATGTGGTGGGGTACACCGTTGATGGATGCGAAATGCATTTCGAGCTCATTGAGATAATTGTTTGCACACGAATTCGTTTCGCTAGAAGTCTTTTTTCATTTAGATATCACATTTTAAGGGTGTCAAAGAGCTGGCTTGGCGAAGTAACTGACTACTACCGCAACGTAGGTTTTACATGTTTCAATGTTGATATTTGCTGTGGGCGTACATTATTTTTGATTCCAGGATGAGAAATATTTCTGTTGTAAGTTTTTCTACTGTGTTACTGATATAAAAATAAGAAGCGAAATAGGATGGAAGAGATTTAGAAATCTTATTACAATAAAAACGGAATTTTTCTTTACTCTCTTGATTTCATATCTACTATCATCTGATTATTGTCTTCTCATATAGGTTCCCAACGTTATCAGGATATACAAACAAGTATCCACTTTTACCCGCAACAAGTTGATACTAGATGTAATGACCGCAAACAACAATGAGACCAAAAATTTTAAAATTTGACACGCTAGATGGGTTACACAGTTGTTGCAATTACTTATAAGGCTTCCAAGCAAACTCACGTAAATTTCCCAAGAGGTAGGCGGCCGCCGCCCATTGCGCCCTTACTGCGCTTGGAAACTAAAGCGTTCGGAAATTAGAAGCCTTTTTGCCGCCAGCTGCGCGGCGAAGAAATATTTGTCTTTTCTTTTGCTTCCGCCTGTGAAGACCGCCTGAACACCCAACAACCTTTAGAGCGAGCAAGACACACGAGAGACCACGCCTACAATCGCTGTTCAGAAAATTGATTGATTGATAGATTCCGGGCTCGTGAACTGCTACGGTCTTTAGTCCCGTACATGTAGTGCATGTTTTATTGCGGGAGGTGAGAGTGATTTCCCCCGTTGGATGGTGAGATCCAGCGCCGACCTACCATCGGCGAGCGGGGTTCTTTCTCAACAAGATATCTCCTATCAGCAGGGCAGCACCCCTCCCGGGACAAGCTCTAAGCTCCTGACTTGATATTATATATATATATATATATATATATATATATATATATATATATATATATATATATATGTTTATAGATACACACAGAGAGAAAGAGAGAGACACACACAGATAGAGAGAAATAGAGAGAGACACACACAGACATAGAGAGAGAAAGAGAGAGACACACAGACAGAGAGAGAGAAAGAGAGAGACACACACAGACAGAGAGAGAGAGAAAAAGAGACACACACAGACAGAAAGAGAGAAAGAGAGAGACACACACAGACAGAGAGAGAGAAAGAGAGAGACACACACAGACAGAGAGGGAGAAAGAGAGAGAGAGAGAGAGAGAGAGAGAGAGAGAGATCCACACAGACAGACCCAGAGCTCGAGTTGGACGTGATAGTGACAGTACGTGTTAGAAGTCGCTCTGTGTTTTGTGAGGTGTGATGGTTTTGCTGATTTTCTACAAACGTGTGTGTGGTGTCTATTGGTAGCTGAACTACTGTTTCAACTGTGTAAATGTTAGGAGGATGTGGGATGAACGCTGAATGGAGATATTCATAATTTTGTGATTTCTTCGTGTGATATAAACAAATATGGCTGACAATGAAATTGAGGAGGATATCGAGAAGGCGTTGGGCATGCTTGTAAACGTTACAGGGGTTAGTAAGAATCTAAGAAATGACTTAAAAGATAATATTGTACGGTCAGTGAATTTGTTGAGGGCGACAATAATTAAATTAAAAGGAAAACTAACAGCAGCTGAAGGTGAATTATATAAAGTGCAGAGAATACAGGAGCAATCTCGGAGTACAAATATTGACGCTCGTAGTACAATGCCATCTAGTTCAGAAGATGTGAACTACATGATTGCTCGGGTGCCGAAGACGTTTGCGGAGGAGACTGGATCTGCCCGGCGAATAATACAAAGGAAAGAAGATGACAAAAATTTCAAAGTTGTTGTTAAAAGCAAGAATAACCAAAGCCCCGAATATTGTAAGACATTGATTAAGTCGAAAATAAACCCTGTGGAAATGAGAGTAGGAGTAAGGGCAATACGAAATTTAAGAAATGGAAATGTGATAATTGAATCCAGTGCAAAAACCGAGACAGAAATCTTATGCGACTGTTTAAATGAAAAAGAAAGCTGCCGGCGGCGCTAGCCGAATGCGTTTACTACGCTCCGTGAAGTCACGAAGGTTAAGCGCATTCGAGACTCGCGGGTTCGTGGGTGGGTGACCGGCCAGGAACCCCGGGACCTAACGTCGTCGAGCCCCTGGCCGAAGGGATAAAAGGCAATGACTGACTGCGACGTGACGAGACTTGACAAATATTAAAAAAAAAAGTAAAAAGCACTTTAATGGAGGATTACTCCCCAATGCTAAAGCGCTCAACGCCCCTTAAGGGGGCTTGGAGACGCGTTGCGTCAAGGTGGGGACGCAACAAATTTAAAAAAAAAGTGTAGATTAAATTGAGGCATATGTACCTAAGAAAAGGCAAACAAAGATTATTATTTTCAATGCATCGGATGATGTCTCAACTGCTAATATAGTTAATACACTAGTCTCACAAAATGAAGAATTGACAGTATTTGAGAAACAATTGGAAGCTAAATTTGAATTTAGGGACAGAAACAAAAACATCGTTTTAGAGGTTAGCCCAATAGGTAGAAAAGCCATTATAGGCAAAAAGTTAAAGATTGGATGGAGGTTATGTAATTGGGCTGATTACATTAAACTCGATGCTTTAAATGTTGCAAGTACAATCATCTTGCAAAAGATTGTGAAGGGTTCTTGACTTGTCTCCAGTGTTCAGGAAACCATTTCCTAAAGGAATGCCAAGAAGACAAACGGAATTTTATGTGTATTAACTGTCTAAATTTTTATAAGTATAACAAGGAGATTTCATTAGATGTTCATCACTGTGCCCTAGATAAAAAATTGTTGGTACTTTCAAAATGCGGAGAAACAGTACATAAAAAATACAGAATATTAATATGGATAAAACAAATTTAAATTGCTACCAGGTGAATTTGCAGCACTCAAGAGAAGCTACTGTAAATTTACTCCAACTTATTAATGCCAAGAAAGTTGATATAGTTTTTGTGCAGGAACCTTATACTCTAAATAACAAAGTAGTACTAATCCCTTCAGCAATTAGAATATTCACTATTGGGAATGGAAAGAAAAGGGCGACGATATTTGCTAATAATAAAACTTTAGATATTGCCTGTATAACACAAATTTCAGATGAAGATTGTGTAGTTGTGGAAATTCAATACGGTGATTTAAAATTCTTTAGTGCAAGTATGTATTTTGATCGACAAGAAAATATTGAAGAAGATATACGTAAAATGGAAAAAATTATTGAATTTACCCGCGGATATGGTCTATTAATTTCGGCAGATATTAATGCTCGTAGCAAACTCTGGCATGATGCATTGAACAATGCACGTGGAAAAAATTAGAAGAATTTCTGCCCATTAATACACTGTACGTACTTAACAAATATGCTGGAATACCTACTTTTGAGTCAAATCGAGGGAGAAGATGTATAGATCTGACAATGGCTAACAACCTCCTTTTAAAAGTAATTTCCGAATGGAATATTTGCCATGAGGAGAGTTGCTCTGATCATAGAACCATTTCTATAACCATTGGTCACGTTCATGAAAGAATTGTTAAAACCTTTAATAAAATTAAATACATAATCAAAAATGAAAACTATGACATGTTTGAAAAACTACTGTACCAAAATCTAGCTGTTGCATTTAATTTTGAGTCAAACAATGAACAACTAGATATGGAACTTGCAACTAAAGCAACAATTCATAACGACACTGAAGAACTTGTTGACAGATGTTTTAATTGTATAACAGAAACTTGCAAGAAATCATTCCGTATAAGTAGAGGATGTGCCCGTGGTCATCGTGGGAAAACTGTCCCATGGTGGACAGACGAATTGACAGTATTTAGAAAACGAAAAAAATGCACTTAGGAGGTTGTACCTACAAACATTTAATGATGTACAACTAAGGGAAGAGAGGAAAAATAGATACCATGAAGTCAATCTGCAGTATAAATCAAAACTTATTTCTACAAAAAGGACATCTTGGAAGAATTATTGTAATGTTACAGATGGTAACAATCCATGGAATGCTGTGTATCGAATAGCAGCAAACAAGATAAGAGAACAAGGAACGATTACCACGCTGCAGAAAAAAGATAAAACATACACGGCTGATATAGAAAGTACTATTCGTTATACGATAGAATACTTTATTCCAGAAGATGCATGATGATTGTGAACAGCATAAGAAATTAACAAAACTTGTTAAGGAACCTTTTCGAACTCAAGATGATGCACCATTCACCAAACAAGAGGTATTCTCTGTAATAAGAAAATGCAATCCTAGGAAATCACCTGGAGAAGATGGTATAACATCTGACATCATATTGAGATCCTTCAAGCTTTTCCCTGAATTCTTCACTTCCATTTATAATTCATGTTTAAAGGCAGGATGCTTTCCAACACAATGGAAGAAATCCGTAATTGTTCCAATAGTGAAATCTAGTAAAGAGGAATGTACAACAGTTTCAAAGTATAGGCCAATCAGTTTGTTAAATGTGGGTGGAGAAGTCTTGGAAAAGCTAATGATAGACAGAATATTGCATCACATAATTTCAAGAAATTTATTCAGTACCCGCAAATTTGAATTTATGCCACAAAAATCGATGACAGATGCTGCAATGGTCGTGAAACAATTTGTACAGAAAAATTCTAATAATTATCCGTATATTGTTCTTATTAGTCTGGATGTTAAAGGAGCGTTTGATGCAGCCTGGTTGCCAAGCATACTCGGTAATCTACGGGAAATGAAATGTCCTACAAACCTATATAATCTTGTGAAAGACTACTTCCAAAATAGGAGAGCCTGCCAACACACTACTACATTTAGAATAGAAAAACCAAGTTCAAAAGGGCTGCCCTCAAGGATCATGTTGTGAACCAGTCCTTTGGAATATTTTGTATAATACAATCCTGACCCTAGATTTCACTCACAGAACTCAAATTGTAGCTTTTGCAGACGATTTATTGCTTATGACAAAGGGTCTTAGTATAATGGACGCGGAGAATTTTGCAAATCATGACCTGAAGAAAATTGAATTTTGGGCCAAGGAAAACAAAATAAAATTCAATGATTCAAAGTCGCAAGTTCTTCTTGTCTCTAAAAAGAAGAAAATACCAGAAAAGAGAATTCAAATCTGCCTTAATGATAAAGTTCTTAAGCAAGTGAAGATGATAAATACTTAGGAATACACATAGATCAGGAATTCAATTTTAATAAACATATTGATTACATTTAGGAGAAAGCTCTAAAACTTGTTCATATGTTATCAACATCTGCAAAGCAGAATTGGGGTCTAGGATCCAAAGCACTTATTATCATTTACCACGGAGCAATTGAACCAATCTTAACATATGGAGCACCTATTTGGGAAGAAGCTATAAAGATTTCAAAGAACATGAAGAAGATCCAAAGAATTCAGAAGCTTATTAATATAAAAACTTCGAAAGCATACAGGACGATCTCATACGATGCCTCTTGTGTTGTTTCTGGTATGTAACCTATAGAAATAACAATTTCAACACAAATCAAACTGTACAAAGCAACACATGGAGGAATAGAATTGTATGAAAAGTCACTGGAACCCAAACAATGGAGACATGCGGCAGAAATGTTCTCTATTAGAGAAGTAACAGGCAGCATGACTTATGGAATACAAATATATACAGATGGAAGTAAAGCAGAAGATAAGATGGGAGCAGCAGCAGTCATATTTCAAGAAAACAAACAAATCATGGAATTAAAATACAGACTAAATAAAAATTGTTCAAATAATCAGGCAGAAGCAATTGCAATATTAAAATCTCTACAAATGATTAGAAAAATCCCAAGCAATTACATAACAGTTGCAATAAATACAGACAGTAAAGTCACATTGGCACTTTTAGCAAATAATTATCAACATAACCAAATAATAGAATCAATATTAAATGAAATAACAATCCTGGAAAAGAATGAATGGAAAATATATTTTGGATGGGTAAAAGCACATGTGGGAATTAGAGGAAATGTACTAGCAGACAGGCTAGCAAAACATGCTGCAGCTGATACACAATTGCCTATAGAATATGACAAAATTTCGAAAACTGCATTAGTAAATAAATTTAAAGATGCAGCAATTCAAATCTGGCAGAACAAATGGAACGAAAAAACAAAAGGCTATAACAAAATCATTTTTTCCTAACATCAAAGACAGATTGAAGCAAAAATTACCTGGAACAGCAATATTTACGTCCATAATATCAGGCCACGGAAACATTAATCATATCTACACAGATTCTGTATTATAAGCAATCCAGCATGTGAATGTGGCAGTGAAGACCAAACAGTATACCACATCATTTACGAATGTTCCCTACCAGTTGAAGAAAGGAAGAAACTAATACAGAAGATAAAAATGAAGTTAGGAACTTGGCCCCCCACACCTGAGAAATTAGTAAAACAACACTTACGTGCATTTAACATCTTTATTGAGAACATTAAACAAATAGTGTTTACCCAAAGTTATGAGTTATATGGATTTCAATTTTAAGCTCAACGATTCCATGTTGATATAATTTCAAGTTGATGTATTTCAATTGTTCAAATTTCTTGTTCATGTATTTTCATTTTATCTATTTGTAGATGTAATTTTATTTTCAAATATTGTTAATTCTAAGTTACATATGCATTTGAAAGCATGTAGTGTTACATGTAACGGAGCATGCTGTGAAATAAAGTTACATATATATATATATATATATATATATATATATATATATATATATATATATATATATATATATATATATATATATATATAAAATACAGACAGACCCACACACACAGACCCACACACACAGACACACACACAGACAGACACACACACAGACAGACACACACAGACAGACACACACACAGATAGACACACACACAGACACACACAGACATACAGAGAGACAGACAGAGACAAAGAGACAGAGAGACAGACAGAGACAAAGAGACAGAGAGACAGACAGAGAGACAGACAGAGACAGAGAGACAGAGAGACAGACAGAGACATATATAGATCACTTAGATTAGATAGATACATTAGATTAGATAGATAGATAGATACATTAGATTAGATAGATAGATAGATACATTAGATTAGATAGATAGATAGATACATTAGATTAGATAGATAGATAGATAGATACATAGATAGATACATAGATAGATACATAGATAGATACATAGATAGATACATAGATAGATACATAGATAGATACATAGATAGATACATAGATAGATACATAGATAGATACATAGATAGATACATAGATAGATACATAGATAGATACATAGATAGATACATAGATAGATAGATGAGATACATAGATAGATAGATGAGATACATAGATAGATAGATGAGATACATAGATAGATAGATGAGATACATAGATAGATAGATGAGATACATAGATAGATAGATGAGATACATAGATAGATAGATGAGATATATAGATAGATAGATGAGATATATAGATAGATAGATGAGATATATAGATGAGATAGATGAGATAGATACATAGATAGATACATAGAAAGATACATAGATAGATACATAGATAGATACATAGATAGATACATAGATAGATACATAGATAGATACATAGATAGATA
>BLKR01013137.1:0-13532 GCA_011170035.1 Teleogryllus occipitalis | reverse complement strand
TTGCGTATTGAAACATTTCCTCCTCGACTTAGTATTATCACTAACAACTATTCTCATTTTTTAAAAGTGAATGACATCATTTAAAGGCCTAAGATTATGGTATAAATTACAATGAGAAATCATACTCTGGATTTAGTATTGAAGACGTAGGTCAGACAGAAAAATATTTCAAATGAGCAAACTCCAAAATCTTAGTTTTTACTGAAAATCGAATGTATACCATACTAGCAGAATCCGGCAGACGTTGCCCTGCTCCCTTCCTCTATCTTTTTCCTTCTTGATATTTCTCTTTCTCTCATTCAATCTCTTTTGCTTACTCTTTCTCTTTCTTTCTCTCTCTCTCTCTCTCTCTCTCTCTCTCTCTCTCTCTCTCTCCCTCTCTCTCTCTCTCTCTCTCTCTCTCTCTCTCTCTCTCTCTCTCTCGCCCATCGTCTTACGGCAACTCCCAGCAACAATGAAGCCCAGGTGGATTGGGAATTGCATTTAAAAGAGGCAATGTGATGTGCTGCAGCGCCATCTAGTAATGTTACTACAAAATGAACAGCATAGAAACCTTCTCGATGAAAAAAGTACAATAAGAAATGATGTTGTAATGAGGGGTATTAATACACGAGTGTGATATTACGATACGAGCGAGTATCGTAAACTTCACAATTGTGTATTAATACCCAATACATCGAGTTTCATACTGTACTGTTTCTACGACTTATGGTAACTCTTATACGTTAAACCCTTACATTGAATCGTTTCGTGGCAGTTGACATGCAAGATTCAGCCAAGGCCCCCTAGTGAACTGCTACCTTACCTGCCGCAGATGGCTTTGGTTTACCACTCCGCCTGCGAGAGAGTACAAAAGTTGCGGCAATAATTAGCAGTCACCATTTTCGGTTTCTCTCATATTTCTGAAGGCGCTAACCCATCCTCTGATTCACTAGACCTTTCAAACTAAAGAATTAGCTGGTTTTTAAGGACAAACACACGGCAGCACAAAATAACTTGCGTTTTCTGATCTTCAGTCAAATGTTCCCTCTATCACTGCCTCTGCGCTACTCAAATGGGATCAAAGTGAAATTACTATCCAATTTATTTTAAATAATATTTCACTTAAAAATTACTAATAATAAAATAAATTAAAACTGACAAACATAATATAATATTAAATGCAATTTAAATGTACACAATCGAACAAAACATTTACTAAAACGATTCTCAGTGTTTAATGAAATATTAATATTTGGTTTTTGAATTTCTCTCATTGATCAAGAACCTGTCTCATAATGAAATCTTTATCGTAATGAAGATCATTATGCAACGGGTTGCAGCCATCAAATAACAGAATTATACAATGAGAGTAGAAAAAAACACGAAGATGTGCAATCTTTCATGGATATCGTTCAAACGGTGTCGGAGTTCAACTATCTCGAACTTACCAATATCCATATTTGTAATTTTTATTGTAATTTTCATGTGTTAGAAATAAATACTAAAAATTATACTATGCCTATAACTATAAAAAAAGTGCAAACAATAAATAGGTAAAGTGTTATCGCAATCGGATAAACGGTACGGCAGCGCATAAACTTCAAACACACAAACATTTTTATATTGGCTGAGTCACGTAACTTTAGCACATCCTGTCATTTTGGCATTCGTTTCGGTTTTATCACTTGTATTTCAAGAGATATTGAAGTAAATTTGTTTTTCAAATGGAACTACATATTTTGTAGTCTTATCATGACAAACGTAAAAAGAGAATCGAATGATATACATATTGTCATGTGTTAGATAAGCATTTTTTTAGTAATTTTGATGTACAGAGGGGTCCAAAAAAATGTATCCACTGTTCAAAAGTCCACAACTTGCAAACCAATTGACGGAGTTGTCTCATTTTTGGAAGTGTAATAGTTTGTAGTTCCGGCAATCGCCACACAAGCGTCGTATTGCGTTGTTTTGTTTTGTCAGATGACAGTCGCCAGATTATTAGTGTTTTATTGTTAGTTGTATCTTGTTACTCGAGTAAACATGGCTGCCGTACGGCTAACATTCGATGAAAGGAAGTCAGTTTTGAAGTGGTATTTTAAGTACGAAAACATTAATGAAGTTCAACGGCAATGACGAAATGAGTATCAAACAGAGCCACCGACACGTTTAACGATTCGCATTCGAGACAAATTTGAAGCCAAAGGCTGTGTTAAAGACGTACATACACAACGATCTGGACGACCTGTAACAGTAACAAGTTCATTTAACTCCCATTTTATGTTACAACAATTCACTCGCTCATCACAGAAGTCTGTGAGACAGTATGCCCGTGAAACTGGAGTGAGTCGCTCAAGTGTTCGGCAAATTTTGAAGACAGGAAAGTGGAAGTGGTACATCCCAAGATTGCTACACGCAATGAACGAGGACGACCCAGATCGTCGAATGGAGTACAGCGAGTGGTTTAATAACATGGTGCGCAACGATGATGAGTTTGCAGAGATGATTGTGTGGTCTGATGAGACACAGTTCAAACTCAATGGTACAGTAAATCGCCACAATTGCATCTACTGGGCCGTCGAAAATCCAAACGTCCATGTGGACAAAGCCGTGAATTTGCCAGGAGTAAATGTGTGGTGTGGTTTGTCTTACCGGGGCTTGATTGGGTCATTCTTCTTTGACGGCACAGTTACCGGTGAGGTGTACCTTCAGATGCTTCAAACATCCATTTTACCTGCCTTCCGAAATTTGAATGGAGACGGAAGATTTTACTTTCAACATGATGGTGCCCCAGCCCGCTACCACAATCGTGTTAGGGCTTATCTTGACGAAAATCTACCAGGAAGATGGATAGGCCGTAGAAGTGCTGTAGAGTATCCACCACGTTCCCCAGACTTACCTTCCCTGGACTTTTACCTGTGGGGAACACTAAAGGACTTCGTTTATCGACAAAAGCCACGCACATTGGATGAACTTTGAGAATCCATCGTACATTCATGTGCAAATAGCGAACTGAACACGTTGCAGTCAGTAGTTCGTACTGCAGTTCGGCGGCATCGTTTGTGTGTGGATGTTAATGGTGACCATTTCGAACACCTACAGTGATATTTTTAAGTTGAACTTTATGCTACGCTTTCACCAAAAATGAGACAACTCCGCCAATTAGTTTGCAAGTTATGGACTTTCAAACAGTGGATACATTTTTTTGGACCCCTCTGTATTTGCGACTCGTGTTCAAGGTATATTTTAAATGTAACAAACAGTCCACCGACCAAGGTCGCGCAGCGCTCTCTCTCTCTCTCTCTCTCTCTCTCTCTCTCTCTCTCTCTCTCTCTCTCTCTCTCTCTCTCTCTCTCTCTCTCTCTCTCGTTTCATTTGAAAAAAGATAATTTACTTCAGTATTTAAAAAATAAAAATGATAACATAGAAATGAATGCATATATTAATTAGTTCCATTTCGTCATGCATTTCTGTGCAACTTGGATTGCAATAACTTGAACTATTCAAAAACTGCAGGTGGTGCTAAAGTTACGTGACTCACCGTGTATACTAGATTTATAAATGCACTTTTCTTTTTTTGAGTCAACAAAATTATGAAAAAATTTGCAACCACTTTTCAGAAAATGTTTAAAATGCCACAGTCTTTTCGTATAAAGTATCCCTCAAAACTAAAATAGCTTAATGGTCATCAGAACAATATAACAAGATCCTAATCCTGAAGAATTTCTTAAGTTTTAGCTTAAAAGCTTCGAATCTCACAGAGTTATGCTTGATATTGAAACGTTCTCCGTTTCTGTTAAATTATTTTTGAAACCGGTTTCCGAATTTATATCATTTTTGGGCGCCAGGAAAGGGTTGCGATTTTAAATTTCCCGCAAACACATCTATATATAAAGTTCACAAGGGAAATAATTCTCCTACTAGCTCTGCCAGTTGGGTTCTTACGAAAATAATCGTCGCCGGTACTTACTTTCTTCCTAGCAAACGATCATTTGATCCGCTCTCAATACGGAAGAAGCGAGGAATCTGAAATTTGTTTCTGGAAAGAAATTATTAAACTGTGGATTGCACAAGATGCTAAAGAAATGATAATCAGCTTTTCTTTTTCAGAATAACGTTATAACTTTATTTCTCAATTAATTCTTTTAAACATGCAATGTCACCCTGGTCATGATCGATTGTAAAAATTGTCTATTATTCTTACTATTTATATATACATGCGCTCTTGGACGATGAGGCCAGGAAGAATCCACCGCTCCGACCGATCTTCTCTCTTGTATCTTGTTCTCGGTCCGCTGCCGGGTCAATGTCCTCCTCAACTTATTAATTATTTCACTTACTACTCCCGATGCCAGAATTATTCAAAGTTGCAAATAGAATTATGCACACAAAATATAAATCCTCACTGCTCAATTATTTCCCGCAAAATTCCACCAAGTCCCGCATCTATCATTTACAATGACCTCTGCAGTACGATGTGCACGGTACGCGGTCTAAAGCTCCTCTCTTCTATTAAAAAAAGTTCAACCCTCGATAACTTTCATACATCCTTGTCTCTTGTTTTACAAAACAATCTCCAGTTTTCTTCTATGTCATACCCTATACATTACTAGTTTACCACCAATCCTACATGCCCTTATATCACAATCTTCTGCCCGTTACTTGCCACGCTATGTTTATTTACTTCCGCTTCCCTGGTTGCTAAGGAACGCCCTGCCTGCATGCCTATGCCCTCAAAATGTACACTTTTTACGAAGAATTTAATAAATTCTTGTCTCCAATTCCCATCAAAATATTGTGTGACAGTCTGGTATGTCACAATATATTCCATCCGTCCGTCCACTTTCTATTTTGGGGTGCTATACTACCGTGTATCTCCTGACTACCTGCAGCAATCATAACCATGTTTGGATCAACACTAATAGATCAAAATCTTATTATGTACGAAGTTTTATTATTATTATTATTATTATTATTATTATTATTATTATTATTATTATTATTATTATTATAGTTATTATTGATGTTGTTGTTGTTAACCTGGTTCAATCCTATTAATGGCAAAGACCTCCTGCATGCAGGGTGGGTGGTTGGCTTCTTGATTGCTGTCTTTCTGGATGTTTTCAAACCTAGGTGTCGTTTGCAATAGTGACATTGGCCCTCCTGCATCCGATGTGCTTCCACGTGGTTCTGTCGCGAGCTGCACGTGTCCAACTGTTGCCTACTTCTTTCTTGAACTCGTCTGCCTATCTCGGTCTTTGCATGCCTTGATTCCCTCATCCCATTGGATCCATTTTGGATACCACATTGTTGCGGCGTATGCCCACCTGTATTGGCTAAGTCGGGCTACGTGTCCGCCCCAGCACCATTTTTGAAGTTCTGGTTGTAGGACGACATCTTTTATTTTTGTTATGTCCCTTCTGATACAGCTTTTTACTTCGTCTCTAAGTGTGATATTCAGAATCTTTCGTTCCATTTTTCGTTGAATCTCCTTAGTAACATTTTTTGGGTCTCAGTTAGCTAGTTCCTTTTTTAAAGAATCGTAAACACAATCGAAAATTTGAGATCGTATTGTTGCAATAATTCTTAAACTACAGGTAAAGGAAGAAATATAAAACGTCTGTAGTGTCAGTTTTCTTAATAGCCATTTCACATCAGCATTAGATAGATAGATAGATAGAAATTTATTCTATAATTGGGCAAATGATGCCCGGTGGCAGAATGCAAAATTACAATTACAAATAAAATAATAATAATATATAAAAAATAAATATAAACAAACCAATTGACTTTGTCATTTCCTATAAATGCAGATGGCATTTACATTCCTATACTAAACATTAAAATGCATATACACTAACATATAAGTGAATAAACTTACATATTACACAAATATACATACATACAAACATATACGCGTATATACATAGAGAGACGAAGGAACCCTCACATACACACCAATCAGAACTTATTCAATCATATTCAGAAGAAATGAAATCACTTCACTTCACTTCAATGCACTTCACTGCACTGCATATAACTTTATCTAAATATTAATTGTTCAATACTTTTTACTGTAGACTACGTATAATCGCACCATTCACTTCACTTCAGTTCACTTCTCTTCAGTTCACTTCACTTCACTCCACTTCACTTCACTTCACTTCACTTCACTTCACTTCACTTCACTTCACTTCACTTCACTTCACTTCACTTCACTTCACTTCACTTCACTTCACTTCACTTCACTATACGTTTTCACCCTACTGACTAATTTCCTATATTTTTTTTCTAAACCCTCGCGCTGAGCAAGGAAAGGGCTCAAAAACTGCCACAGGCAAATCGTTCCAATCTATTATAGTTCTGTTTACAAAGGAGAATTTCCCTACGTCCGTTCTTTGTATTCTTGTTCTAATTTTATATTTGTGATCAAATCTATTTAAATAATCTGGTTTATCTAGCCTTCCCCGAATTTTAGTTTATCGAAAACTTACAGTACTTTTATTCTGGCAACAAGAATATTAAATCGATGGGCAATGTTTAGAAATTTTCCAAGTATCTTTCTATGCACGCCTTTTTAATTTTTTTACACGCTGTTCAACCTGAAACTCGTTGTTTTTCTACTTCACCCTTTTTTCACACTCTCAGATAATTAGGTCATTCTTGAAAATACTAAAATAACAGAGTATGCAACTCCGAGTAACATGGCTGTAATATGAAACACATATGTGAGTTGTAGAGTTTTCTATTTGATTATCCCCAGCCTCCCCCGAGCATACTGCAGGGCCAGGGCATCATCGCTCCGCAACAGTGTTGCCCCAAACGAGTGAAGGGCACCCACGAATGAAATGATCTCCAGTACTGAGTCACTGAGTGTGAAGTGAAATTATCGTTCTTGGTCGACGGAACTCGAAAATAAGATTTTTTGAAATGTGATTGTAGTTTTAATTTTTATAATAATAATATTATTAAATTTTTTGAGGTCATCAATGTCTGTTTTTATTATTTTCTTTATTAGCTTTTAGAAAATGGAGAACTATATCTACACTTTCGTTAATAGATGATACTATATTTGTTAAACTTCATTAAATTTCCCAATATTGAATTTGACATTTTGTATTAAAGGGATATAAACTTATAGTGTAGAACTAATCAGGTAGTAACACAAGTCTTGTTAAAACTCAGAAATTCATTGAACATAAGCTTGAAGCTGCAGATGTTTTATATTAAAAGAGTTTGTGTAACACTACATAAAATCAGCCATTTATTTTGAAACATTGAAAAAATCTCTACAATAGAAGCCTTTTCATAAGCAACTTTTTCTTTTTCTTAAACGTATGTATATCCGGAGTAATACACGTAGTATAGAGAAAGTTATGTAATACTGCATGAAAAAAATCGTTTAACACGTGGTGTAGCCAGAATCCCTGTTTTGTAAGTCTTTGATGCCGAAAAAACAATAGAAAGCGAAACGTCCGTCCGAGTTACAAAAATGTGATTTTTTTGCTTTGTCTCCCATGTAGGTAATATTTACATTACAGGCAATTTCTTCACGTTATTGTACCTATGAGTACATGTACTTTAAATCATGTCATATACATTTTTCTTGAAAACTCAACAGTTCTCGGTGAAAGTGGGCTGAAAATTCCGCATTTTCAGAACGTCATTTTCTCAAAAATAGCTCCAATTTGTTTTCTTTACACTTTTCCAACGCATAGACTGCTGGCCAGCTAAAAAGCCGAACTAACGGGACAACTTTTGAAAAATGTCACTGTCGAATGAGAACATACATTTATACTCGATTTAGGGTAGTTTCGTTTCGTTTTATGTTGGCAAAAGTTGTTGCCAACCGTCACACAAATACCCTGTATATATTACCTTCAAGCGGTAGGGACATTTTTTAAAATTTAAGTTTGCAATGAAACAATGACTACTTCCGTAGATTTCGCCAACATTCAAAGCCATACAAGTGAAGTTGTGTTAGTTTACGAGTGTTGCTAAAGATTTGCATTTTGCGTTTTGGTGCTCTTCGTTCTTTGCGTTTTATCGTTCAATTTATTTATTTAGTAGTACTAGGCGTTTTTGAGTTTTATTTATTATTTTCCAATTGTTTTCTTTAGTAATAATAATAAAGTTAATTGAAATAGTTATTGTAGTTCATTATTTGTTGTTGTTAAGTGTCCCTTTAGTATTTCTTGTTTTAGATTAATTACATTTATTATTATTTTTTCTGAATTCATTTTAATTATAACTGGAAAATAATGGATAGCCCAACAACATCTGGGTCTATACTTAATTTTGAACCTTTGAAGATAACACGTATTCAAAGTTCTCTTCAAAAGGGAATTATCAATTTATTTTGTGGACTGTGGAAGGAATCAGTGGAAGAAAAGGTCCATGTTACCCACTCTTGTTTAATAACGCGAGTGGGAAACGTATTACAGGTAAGATTGATTTTTCTCTTTTCTTTTCTACATCTTATCTTTCAAAACTTACAAGTGTAATTTTCTTAATTAAAATTGGGATGAGTATGGTTGTTAATTATCTTTACCATTACTCATGTATTAATCGTAATAAATCTAATTTTCTTTTTTTCAAGATGTGTGTTTACAGGTGGGTGTAAAGTCAGTTGATAGTATTATCAACAAATATAAACAACAAGAAGCTCTGACGACACCCAAAAAGACCCGTAAAAGATCCCATCCAGTGACAGATATTGACAATTTCACTAAGGATGCAATTGCCAATAAAATGTATTGTAGTTTGAATTCTGGTAATCAATTAGACTTTTTAATTAGTTTGTTAGTAT
This sequence comes from Teleogryllus occipitalis, assembly GCA_011170035.1. NCBI lineage: Eukaryota > Metazoa > Arthropoda > Insecta > Orthoptera > Gryllidae > Teleogryllus > Teleogryllus occipitalis. The sequence continues at coordinate 4,744 of BLKR01013137.1, read as the reverse complement.
ACAGTTTTATTAATATAAACAATGATCATTTTGTGTTGTTTTATGTATTATTTAACAAGTACCAAGGATTATATTTTATGTAGGTTGTGGTATTTCTATAAGCAACCTGTACACAGAGATTCTGGGAGATGAAACGTTAAATTTTGAAGGCTCTCAGACCTCCCTGATGCGAATAGTGAAGAACATGGGTTTTACTTAGGGAAAGGGAGACAGGTATGTCCATGTGAGGGAGAATGAAATTATAATTTTCAAAAGAGAGTGCATCCTGAGGAATTACTATAGAAATACAAACTCCAACACACCAAAGGCAGTAATTATTATTATTATTATTATTATTATTATTATTATTATTATTATTATTAATAATAATAGGGAGTGCATATCTATGATTTTGCATATTTTTGTCTATTGCTTCAGGGCATAGCTAAATGAAATTCCTTGACATGTGGTTAGAATTGGATGCTATGTAGATTAATATGTTAGTGCAATTTGGCAATTTTTCCTGTTGGTGCATATTCATATAATAATAAGAGCATATTTTTATGCTCCTATATTTATTTTGTTTAAAGAGAGACATCTCTAAACCATTCCTTGTTGTCATAGAATCTATTTATTTGGGAGCAGTCATTGATTAGAAAAAGCTTGTCACACTTCGTGTTTTTTCTTTTCTATAGACAATAAAATACTTGCGCAAATGTAGGATATTTCTTGATATATTTTTTATACCAAGCAGAAAAAATGAAACAAGACAAACAATGTCCTTAATGAAGGTGCATAATTACTTCAATTATTTCTCCTGAGAAGTGAGCTAGGTTATATTATGTTTGCACAAAAATACATCTTTTCATTCCTAGTATCCCATGAAATGAAATATTGTTAATTTTAATAGCATATTTCAGAATTTTTGTCATAGATACATATTTCAAGATTTTTAGGACATAAAAATCATCTCTCTAATTATTATAATTCTTAGTTTTCACAGATGTATTTGTGTTGTATATCTAAATGTATATGTAAATAGTCTTGTCAACATTGTTTCAGTTTTTTGTAGCTTGTTTGTAACCTTATTTGATTAGTAGCATTTGTGACATTACTTGTAATACTGGTTTTGGGCAAGTAGCACCGCATCTCTCTATAAATTCCAGATGCATTTTGAATTTCCTTGGCACAATACTCTAATTTTAATGCTGAAAATAACCGTTGTCTTACCTTGAAATTTTTTCACAGCAAGAATGTGTATTTAACTGGCAATAAATAAACAATATATTAATCTTGTACTGCTTGGCTGCCTATTGGGAATTATTTGGCATGAATTTGTAATGGAAACTGAAGTATAATATACTTTTGATTTGAATTATTTAACAAGCAATGAGAGGGTTTACTGTGTAATAACTGCATGTTCAGGGAGAAGTTTAAAGTAATGTAGTCGCACTAAGAGAGAAGATTCAATATTATTGTGCAACTATATATTTAATGTGCCATTTATATTGATTGTGTACATTCCTGTTTAAATAAACATCTTTAAAAAGATCAAAAAGTCATATTTATTACCATTTATCCCAATCTTATGAATCACACCCCATTGAAATGGTGAAAAAATGGGTAAAAGAGAAAGACTGTCTCTGGTAACAATGGATAAGTTATTGAAGACTTACTTACACTAATGATGATTTTCATTATTTTTTTAACTTATGTTTAAAAGCTAATGAATAATTGAAGAGATAAATCAAATGGATGCATTTGCATTGATATTGACATAACTGGACTGTTAGGAACAATTCATTAGATCACTTAAAAACTACCATGTATATCATGTTAATTAACTTCAATAATAGTGGTTTTTATTTGCGTTCAATAAAACTTATTACTACCAGTTCAAAACGTGAAGGAACTGTTGACACACATCTCAAAAGCATTAATAACATAGAAGTATGACCGCAGATAACTTTTGAGGTTGTATTTTTCATTTGCACTTGACACTTTTTAACATTTATTAAGCTCGCAATAGTTGATAATTCTTAATTAACTTAATAATTATTCACATAGTTAATATTCGTTTATAGATCTCTTTTTAATTCTACCGAAAAACAAAATATGTATTATTGAACAGTGGACAAGACTCGAGACCGCGCGAGGATTGTGAATGACGACAAACAAAACAAAAGCGAGAGACTTGATCAGAGTTATAGTTTCATAAGTTGGCTATTCCGACAGGAAATCTTTCAAGCTGCCATATTGCGAATTTAGTGCGGCCTAATACGCGGCCTAGAGTATAGTAGTAATGACACTGTTTAATATGACGTAAAGTTCATTTAAGTGTATTCTTTTATTTTTCAAAAATACACAAATGTATTTTTTTAATGTGTCTCACGCCGTTAATACCCACAGTTCCATCGATTTGTATATATTATTTCATTTGTGAGTGAAGGTGCTTCAAATGATATCAAATAAAATTTTCGAAAACTCAATAGATTCATGTGAAAAAGAGCTTAAATTTCGCATTTACAATAAGGTTTAATCACCATTTTCTTAAAACCTTCTTCAAAGTTTTTAATGAAAATTTCTATTTAGGACGAAGTTTTACTCTTCTTTAATATTCTTGAAGTAATTTTTTGGCTGTACTATTAGGGAAGCAAAAAATTGAGAAAATGTCAAAATACTGTACTTTGGGCGACGATAGACGGCAGCTGGCCAGAGAATGGACCAGGATCTTAAAGCCAGACCACACCAAGGAAATTAGAAAAAATTGCAACGAGAAAGACTGTGCCAGTCTCTGGCACCTGTAGTTTGTTATTGTTGTAAAGAAGGCGTACATTGAGCCACACTGTAACGATACCGAATATTATACCCCGGCTCATCGCACACAAAATGTTGCGTAATCACGCACTGGCGCTTTTGCGTCTTTCCTGAGCCGTCGGGCGGCTGATTCGTTACGCACAACTGCTGTCGCGACACCTCGGCGCCGAGCAAACGGGGAGACTGTGTTTGTTTTCGCCAACGCCGACGCGGGTCTATCCCTGGGGATCTAGCTGGGAAGGGGGCTGCGCAGTTTGGAAACTCTGGGAGGGACCACCTGCGTTTATTTACGAAAAGTGTGCGAGTGAGAGCGCCTCGTGGAAAATTCCGCTCGACACACCGACGAAACGCAAGATATTATTGGACCAAATTTAAGTAAGACGTAGGAACCTTTTGCCAATAGAAGCACATTTTAGAAAAATTTTGGAAACTTCTAGAACATTTGGGAAACTGGGGGGGGGGGGAGAAAAGACTTGAGAGCGCTGGCATGCGCCGAGCAGCCAGATGAGAACGGTGTGAGAGATCCCGGTAGGCGGAGCAGAAGGGTAGGAGAGGTGAGCGCTGAGGTGCGCTCAGCTCACAGAGCAGTAAAGCCGGAGAAGGGCAGTGTCCCTTTGTTTTAAATTGAGGACGAGTAGTTCCTCCTATTGCTCATTTGTCGAATATATTCTCTTTTGATCTCTGCCGATCACGCCCGCTTCGCCCGTCACAATTCACGCGACGAGTATAATCGCGTTACTGGACACCTGAATCTTGAGCTGCCGTCGCTTTTGGGTCGTCGCTTTCGTCGTCTTCATCACTTCACCACCGCCTTCGCCGCCGCCGCCGCCGTCGCCGTGGCCACGCTGCGCCACCGCAACCACCGCCGCCGACGCGGGACTCAAAGGGCCTTCCCCGACACCCACGGGACACGCCGCCTGGTGTGAGGTTCGGCGACCTGTAGAGGTTGCCCACCCCAGCGGACCTGCCTGCGAACGGTGACTGTTTTGATTGTCGAGCTGCGGCAAGATCTTCAGTGCGCCCTTCAGGCGCGACGCTTGTTTAAAGAAACTCTTATCAAGGAAGTGCTCGCCGCGCATTGGCGACTTCCTTATATTATTAAGTTCCCTGTAATACATTAGTTTTATAGCATAAAAATAGAAAAAGTAATTGCTAAGACCTTAATTTTTTGTATGCTTAAAATTTAAGTTTTTTCATTAAAGTCCATTTATGTTCTCAATAATTTTATTTTAAATTCATCATCATTTATTTTTAAAAATCCGTCCACCATCTATTCTTCTTTACTCTACATGCTTCCTGAGCTAGCCGGCCACACGAGCCCAGGTAAGCAAAGGTAGGTCTGGGAGACCGGGTTCGGTGCAACACGAAACAATAAATGAGCAAATACATTACATCTTTTTGCTGCATACACATCCAAATCTGGTGTTTCCCTGAGTCAAGAGTCTACGTGTAACGGAAAGTTTTCTTAAGAGACAGAAAGGTGAAGGATGTCGCTGAAGCGATATAAGAATATACAGAGTATCGTATTCAGCTTTACAGAGATATTCTTCTCGTAAATTGAATAATAACCAACAAAGAGCATAATTGAATTTTTTTTCTTCAAAGTCCTTTTTATTTCTTATTCAAGTTATTTTAAGAATGTAATTTTTTTAATTAGTCATCTTTGGCCGTGCTACAATAGTTCTTTATGAAAATGATCTACTTTTTACTTATTTTCTAACTTGTATTGATTGTTTAGTTATTTTCAATGTTTCTGATGTTGATTTGTATTTTCTTTCAATGAACGGCATAGAAAACCCGCAAAATTAAAACCGATACGGCATAAATAAATGCGGTGGCTCTTAAAAAAACTTCATTCTCCAAAATTGAAAATGACATAAAATTCACATTTTCACTTAAAAACAGGTTTATATAAAATTATCTACAAACTATGTCACATGATGAAACT
>BLKR01013136.1:0-13540 GCA_011170035.1 Teleogryllus occipitalis | reverse complement strand
ATCCAAAACCACAAATTTTTGGAATTGATCACTTTTATCAATAATCCTGCGATATTTAAGAAGCTATTTAAACAGTAAAAATAAAAAAAGGCCTTTACATATTTATGGGCTTTAAGAGTATAATACAAATTTATTGGGGATCCTATTGTATTTTATTTCAATTATCTATGTCCCCGTCTGAAGTTGGGACTCATGGCAGTTGCTTAGGCCAAAGGACGGCTTTGCGAACAACTAGAAAACTCTAGCAGAAACTTCTACGAATCTAATAGGAACGATATGTTAGAAAGAATAAAGATATCAAGTTTAGAAATTAAGAATACTCTTCTTATTTTCAATCCCATAACTGACCACATATGACCTACGGGTCATATGTGATCAGTGAATGTTAGGGAATTTAAGATGTGAATGAATTTGCTTTCTTAGTGTTTTAAGGTAGCTATGATCTAGTGGCGCCTCTAGGGTGACCAGATTAGTAACCAGGGAGGGCACCAAATATAAGAATATTTACCGTTTAAACGTCCGACCTATTTTCATTACTGGACATTTGATTGATGCACAAGTCTGGTCTAAGGGATCCCAATTCTTTTGTTAATATTCTGTCTTCATAATTCAAGTTTCTGTTGGGTAAATATATTACTTTATTCATGTTAAAAATGGATGACGATATTCATATTGTTTTGTGAAATTTTTAATTTAAAACACGTTTACGAATTCTCGTACAGATCAAAATACAACCAATTTCGCACAGAAGCATTAAGGAACAGATTTTTTAAACACCGTGCTAACATACGTTCCTAACGTGTTTGCAAATGTCAAAATTCAGGCAGACACATGGCGCGGTCGCACATGATTTGTGACCGACGAGTGCAATAAGCTCACATAATTCCCTCTCACTTTCTTCCCTACAATGAAGGAACCATCCTCGTGTTAAAGGGCCAAGCGGCGGCCACAGGCCTCCTGTGTCCAATGCCCTGTTGCCAAATCCTGAGCTGTTTCCACTTGCTCGGTTATCGCTTCCCAGCTAGGATAACAAAAATTACACTGCTGGCTTGAATAGCCGTAACAGCTTTCTTTCGGAAAATAAGTGTTTCAGTGCAGCTGATAATTAGTCGATTCTCGAAAATACTTAATTGAAAAAAGCACCTACCACTGACGCAGTTATTCACTTTCTATTCATCTGACTACCAATACAAACAATAAAAAAAACGGTCTTATTTTCTTGTTTTATTGGTAACGGTTACGTAATATATTACAACTTTTACACTACTAACACTTCATTCTTCTAATAAACCTTAAGGAAACGAGAGAGGCACGGCTGAGAGACAAAAAAATATATAATTATTGAAAAGCAAAACGATATATAAAATTCCACGTCTACAACTGATTTCAAAGTTATTTGTCAGATACATATTCTAATGTACAGAATAAAAAATGAGTAGTGCATGCAAGGATTTGAACCCGAGATCTTCAGCACAAGAAGAAGCCACCCAACCAAATACGCTACGATACTGTCTTTGGGCAGGATACTTATGTAGTGTTTTGAATATTACAATGTTCTTGATGCCAGAAAATTCTTTCGAAAAATCGCAGAAGCTACTGTTTATTTCAGACAAAATTCTAAATAAAACGTATTTTAAAAATTAGTACTTAAAACGATTGCATTTGGAAATAAATCTCCAGCATGTGTATTGGTGGTGTTCGAAAACATATATTGTCACCATATAACTCAAACTTTTGCGAAAAACACTCATATTTTAAGAAACGTGCACATGAGATGTTTTGAAAGACTAATAATGAAGAGCAGATTACATTAAGAAAGAAATATGTATAATTATCTTTCGTCTAACGCAGTGTATTCTTCAGACAACGTTCACAGAAGTAACGAATAGTACACAGAAAACTGCCAGAATAGCAAACATTTGTTTCGGTACATTTTTCAGTTTTAGAGGAATATCATTTTGTCACTCAATAGATCTTCATTGTATTAATTGTAATAATTAATTAATTGTATTGTAATAATTTTTTCAAATATACAATTTGTCCGATTTGTTACACACGATTCAAGCAGGAAGCTTTAAGTTAAATTTACTATGCACACGAATAATATGAAACAATTGAATATTTGTAATATTGAAAAATTAAAACTTTGTATGGAAAAAGACTTACAATGTTTTTAAGTACACGTTGCAAAGGTTGCGATAGCTCAGTGGCATCGTTACAGTTTTTCCTGTAACGTTACTGACCGCGAGGCCCTAGAGTTTGAGTTCCGACGTTGGCGGATGTTCGACTGTGATTACATATGTAGGTCGAAAAACTTTGGAGCCGTTTTGAAGAAAAGTTTGAAAATGCTCCCCAGGGGCTTCAACTAAATTACCCCAAAATTTAAAGAATTATTTTCAAAATCGCAGGGCCTCGATTCGGGCCAGATCGTTAATGGAAAATTAGTTTTGACAAAAATTCTACGAATAGTTTACACACTAGTGTTCACAGAGAAACAGACAGACAGACCAGTGGACACATGGACGGAGAGACGTACGTTTTGATATAATAACAACACTCTCTTGGTAACTTAAGACCCCAAAACGTGTAATTCCATTAAATTCTCGACATCGATTTACTGCAACATTACATACATAACTCGCTAAATATTACTTTTGTTACTCCGAATATTTACGAGAAAGTAAAAATAATTATATAAATAAATACACTTTCACACACCACAGAGTAGGTTACACGCAAAAAAGAATAATTACAGAGCCCGAATTCCTGCCCGTCAGAATGCAGTTGTAATGTTATTACATAAACAGGGGGGGGGGGTCCCACCAACTATGGACCGCCTCCACAACTTCTAAACGGTTCAGAATATCGAAATGAAGTGTTTGCTGAATAATGCGGAATCATGGGGCAAGTAACGAGCCGTAGAGAAATTATCTATAATATTTTTAATTTTCGAGAAATTTAATCATCTTCGATTTTTTAAATGGAACTATATATTTTATCACCAGCAATGGATAGACCATGAAAAGAGGATTAAAATGATGTATCATTTGCTAATATTTTGATAGTAACTTGAGTATAAAATTAGGCTTTCTGACACGTGATTTTGAATTAAACGGGTAATCGTGTAGCAGATCTTGCAACTCTCGCTTTTAGGGAAGGTGGCCATCACGACGTCTAGATTGTTGCGTCTTGACTGAGAGGGGTGGCAGTGGGGGATAAGAGGTATAACTACAGTAATTCTTGGTGATAGCACAGACATCACACTAAGAAATACCAATTTTGACCAATCACATTAAGAAATACCAATCAGAGTGGGAGACATTTTCCATTTATTTATTTGGATTTAACTTGCCTTCTACTAAAATTTCAAAACATTGATCGTTCCAAAGAACGATATAAAAAGTTGGTAGCGTAAAGAAGATGTTAATAATAATAAATATCATTTTCAAACTGAACAAGAAGCCAACCACTGTCTCTTCGTTAATAAATGTCATTTTTAATTAAAATGATCACTCGTCCACTTCGCAACCATACGACTGCTGTTCTTGAATGGAAAAGAAAACTGTACACTTCCGTCTTCTGCATTTTCAAGTTTGAGGCAGCACTTGGCGCTATGAAATGAGAAACTCTCTAATCAGAATGAACAGTAGCGAATGCAGATATGCATTTTTGTTAAAGTTTGGTAGTTACACTGATAGAACTGTCAAGAGTATTTCAAGTTTTTTATTACTTTGTTCTTCTGGTAGTACGTGTTTAAATAGGAAGTTAAGTTACTGTGAATAATAAGAGAAAATGTCTACCTATATATTATTTGATGAATTAATCAAGATATTACAATGAAAATCTTTAAGAATTCATTCGCTTCCCATATACTAAAGTGATAGCTTGTTTCTGCACTGAGTTCGAGTTTTGTAAATTTAGAAATGACCTTTATAGTTATTATTATTATTATTATTATTATTATTATTATTATTATTATTATTATTATTATTATTATTATTATTATCGTTTTCGCTACAATATTTTTTATTTCGTTCTTTTCGATTATCGTTGATTTGGAATTTCAGAAGAAGAAAAGTTCAACTCAGATCAACAACTGGGAAAAAATTCTCATTCAGATCGTTAAAATTGATGTTTGTTCATATGTTTTTCATGTCAAGATCATGAATTGCTGCAATAACACCTTCATCCTACACGGCCATCCCTCTTACACTGCTCTCTTCACAAAACAGTATCAACGTCGCGAAGGCCACCTTCCCAAAACGGCGACTGTTGCAAAGGCTACCCGTGTACTTGAAAATCTGATGCCAAAAAATCTAATTTTATACTCAAATTACTCTTAAAATACTAACATATGATAAATCATTTTATTCCAATATTCATGATGATAACATTGCTCATGAAAAAATATATAGTTCAATATAAAAAATCAGAGATGATTAAATTTCTCGAAAACTAAAACTATTATAGAGAATTCCTCTACCAGCATGTTACCTGCTCCAAGATTTTGCATTGTTCAGCGAAAACTGCAACTCGATACCCTGAACCGTTTAGAAGTTATGGGGGTGGTCCATATTTGATGGGACACCCGGTATCATATAAACATTAGAAACCCTATGTAACATGATCGATGATAAATGAATGCGATTGCTGTATACTAAGCGAATGAATAGGGATGACTAAATACGTCTCGTAGTGGAAATCTCGAAATGTTTACTTTTCATAGCGTCAACTTCGGGTAGCTTAATTTTCTTAATTAAACCCCAAAATATCCAAGCAGTTGTTTCAAATTAAACTACAATTTTATTGACAATAATACTAACCTGATATGACTTTCTACACACAATTATAAGGAGATGTGAACTTCTTCATCCTAAATCGTTACTTTTAATTTTAACGATTATGTTAATGTTTGCTACTCAGAGACACGGAGCACGCTCGAAAGAACACAATAAGTAAACGGAATTGAGGATATTATGATTATTATGTCGTAGTAGCTTCATTGTTGAAATGGCGACTGATTCTTTCATATGAGATTTTCTGTGTTTCATGAAGATGACCTCGGCGTATACGTATTTCGAAGACGTGTAAACTTCCATGATTTTGACGCGATAAGCGATGACCTCAAACAATCCACTTAGATTCAGAGGGTAGTGTCAAAAATCATTGGCGTGTTAGTGTCAAATGGAAAAGAATGCGTCTAGGACTTGTTCTGAACTTGTAATAGTAGAATTTTAAAAACATGTTTATTTGCAAACTTTGCACCTTCATTGAAATTGACTTAACTGCATACGTAAGTTCACATTCCTTCAATTACAAATGTCCATAAATAAACATATGTCAATACAATATTATAATAGTATTATTACTTTTTCGCATATTCCATGCTGATGCTATATGCTTCTAAAGGCAGCAGACTTACTGGTTAGAATGAAATTGTGAATGTTATAACAATGTATTTCGTATTTGGAACGTGTGAATACTGAGGAGCCGGAAGCTTTAATATTTATACGTCAGGACAATTAATGCAAAATTATTGTTTTCTTGTATATTTAATTTGAAAAATTTTCCACAATTTTTATGTAAAGAATTGGCTTCCTAAGAAGGTGGACAAAGGCTTTCTCGAGGGGAAGCGAGTGTTACGATTTACGCTTACAAGCTCAGCCTATTTCGCCTTGAAACGTGTGGAGGAAGGACGCAATTTTCACCGGGAGGTATTTCTGGAAGCCAATTGATGACTCTTTCTTACTCCCAAGTTGAAGATTGTTCGGTAGCCGACTCGAGTAGTATTTTAAAATTTATGCTGTAATTGTTAAACAAATGGAACTTAAAGTATTTAGAATAAAATGAAAAATTAGGGAGCTGAAAACCAGGAATATCTAACCAGTGACAATTTTCGTGGCAATTAATGCAAGCGTTGTGGCCGCTTGTCCCCTCTACCCCGTTAGGAACTTCAAATGTATTTGCCGGAGAAACTAAGCGAGCCGTTGCAAAACGGCTTGTAGAAAAGCTTAACGTGGGAACTGCCAAAAAAATAGTTGTCATGACATGCTAATTTCTTATAAACAATTACGTATCTCGAAAACGAAAGAAAGTGCTAATCGGATTGCGGAATTTTACATTTCGTTTAAAGGCAATTTTAAAAGAGCAATACGTTTTTTTGTAAAGTTTAAAAATTTATAAACAATTTCCAAATTTTGCAATTCTAAAGTGGGAAGGGTTTTCTGATGTCCCAGAACCAAAACTTCGAATTAACAATTTTGCAACAATTAACAATTTTATAAACAATTCCGAAATGTGCGCTATTCCTGCCGGGGAGTGTCCCAATATTGTCCCTGATTTGATGATAGCAAAATAACAATTTTGACATGAGATGCAAATTAATTGCTTAATATCTAGTTTAATTGTTACTTTAATGATAAATATACAGGTGGTCTTAGAATTTTACTTTCTTTTATTGAAATGATTCCCTAGAAGTCCTAATGATTCGAGAAAGACAGTATTTTGCAATTTTGCAAATGTAATATACATATGAACAATTGAAAATATGCAATTATAATCGTTTATTTATTTATTTATTTATTTACGTCAAAAAACAGTTAAAAACTGCGTATGACGGGCTATGGGGAAAAGTGAATTGTGTGCACATTTTCAAAATTCTGTGATCCCTACTCTAAATCATATACTACTTAAGTTTTGAATTTTGAAAGGGAGAAAAAAAAAACAAAAAAACTCCCATGTAATAAAATCGATTTTCAAGGATAAATAAGCAATAAATTTTGAATTTTGAAAGGGAGAAAAAAACAAAAACAAAAAAACTCCCATGTAATAAAATCGATTTTCAAGGATAAATAAGCAATAAATTTTGAATTTTGAAAGGGAGAAAAAAAAACAAAAAAACTCCCATGTAATAAAATCAATTTTCAAGGATAAATAAGCAATAAATTTTGGCTCTTATTACTTCCTGCCGCGACAACGTGAAAACGATAATTTGAATAATTGTATTTCCCACTGAATTCTAGAAGACGTGCACAGAAAATGAAGTTACATTTATGTCCAGAAGCAAAACAAGGGGGCCATCTCAGCATTTGCTCAATGGATCAGGGAAACTGGACGAAAAACCTGATCGAGATGGGGGTCATTGACCCGGAAGTTGTGTTACAATAGTTGTTACAGGTTGTTTATACTCATTTATACAGTCCAAATGGTAATTAATGCATTATGTATCATTGTTAAAATTAATGTTACTTTTCTTGTGATGCTCAGTATAGTCCCTAATTGTATAGAAACAGTTATGCAGCAGAAACGATTTCACTTGTGATTTAAACTTTTCTATTGAATTTAATCGTTTAATGTCATCTGGCAAAGTGTTGTAAAATAATGTACATGTATTGTATGTGAATTTTTTTGTAATGAGCTGTTGATACTGTCACCTGATGAATATGATTTCTACGTCGAGTGTTATAGTAATAGACTTCGGCATTTTCTGAAAAAATATTCCCGCCCTTGAGCAAGTCATTTTTTACAAAAACCTCTGATTCTTAAATCAACAGACAAGGTAATGGTAAAATTCTTAGATTAATGAAGAGTGGCTTACAAGAATCACGCGGGTGGGATTTGGTTATTATTCGTACAATTCGTTTTTGTAATCTAAAAGTCCGGGAGCTATAAGATGTATTTCCCCAGAATATTATGCCATATCTCAGGCGGGAATGAACATTCGCGAAATATACACAACGAGCAGTATGAAGGCTGACTGAATTTGCAAGAATTCTGAACGCGTAGCATAATAAACTTAATTTTGTGTTCAATTCATTTAAATGGACGTTCCATTTAAGGTTTGACTGAATTGAGAGACCTAAAAATTTTGTTGCATTAACATGAGTCAATGGTACACTGTTCATTTTCAATGGAGCACAGAATTGTTTATTTGAAATGGAAAACTGCATTAAAACCGTTTTCTTTTCGTTTACTATTAATTTGTTATTTCTGAACCAATTTGAAACATCTGATATTGTACTATTTACGGTTTCTTTATTGCAAAGGATGTTCGTATCATCCGCAAAGAGAACCGTTCTTCCGTTTCGAATCGTCGAGGGCATATCGTTTACGTAAAGTAGGAACAGAATAGGCCCTAAAATCGATCCTTGAGGAACTCCACATGCAACGGGCAAAGAGTCGGAAAGGTGCGTACGTAATGTTCCATCATTCCAGTAAGGTATTTCAACTTTCTGAGATCGTTGTTTAAGGTACGAACATAACCAATCTAGAGCAGTACCACGGATTCCATATGAAGGTAATTTTGAAAGTAAAATGTCATGATCAATTTTCATGATCATGATCAATCGTTTTTCTTATCGCAAAATTCTGTAGTAAACTGGTCATTTGATAAAGTTCATAAATTGTGTTTGGACAAGAATATTGGAATTTAAATGTCTATAAGAACGTAATTGTTCTAAAATTAGTGTTATTTTATCTGATATCAATGCAATTTCTTCAAAAAGAATTGTGTTAACAGTGGTTAAGTGCTATGAGTTCATATATATTTCAATGAATTTACTTTCATGTTCATTGAAGTGTTTCTTTCATGTATTTTTCATTTGAAAATACTTCCACATCTGAACTGGCGGCGCCCGCCATTTTGCACGACGTAATTTTGTTAGGGCACTCCCCCCGCGTTGAGATTGGCTACGATGGTTTGTGAGGCTCCGCCTGCGACGTTTCGTCATGACAAGGGCTGTCCAAGCCGTGCAAAAGCTGAACTTAGCCGCAGACGGCCGCGATCAATTTATGTTTCCAGTACTGTACTTATTTTCTCCTTTCAAGAACATTTTCAGGCTTTCCCCTTCATCTTAGGAATCCTGGTGGGCCCCAATGACCTTGGTTAATTTTTAGGTTCTTGGGTACGGATCACGTAAAATAACGAATCATACCTAGAAAGATTCGGTCTCTTCGTTTCCGGTTCATTCTGCAGTGCAATGTCTTTGCATACGCTTTGTTCCCGCCACATTGTAGTTCCAAATTACTTTGAGAGGCAAGTTTCCCCGCTTAGCTCGCTCGGATCCACGTCACGGCGAGGCTCGGGCCTTCGGCCATCGCGTTCACTATAAACAACCTTGAGCCTATTGTAACGTATTGTATTAACAAGCAGGAAAACCGATGCCTTTCAGACACCGCGTCGCAGGATTACGGCGACAGAAAACACTGGGTGGAGAAAGGAAGTACAAAGGTGGTAGCTAGGGGCGGAGGGGCCCCGAGGTATTTTGAGAACTTCCGGGAATCCATGGGAAGGGATGCCCAAAATGCGTGGCGGCGCGACAGTCACGTGGCATAAAGTACCCCGCGAAAGCGAGATGACTGCGTGTCACGTGGTCTAGGAGGACTATAAGCAAGAGCGCAAATCGCGAGGGTGTGTTTTTGAGCCGAGTGAAAACCTCGTGCAAACGCACAAAACTTGCGCCCAGGGCGGTACGGAGACGAGATATGCAGTAGAGCAACCCATGTGTTGGGACGCCGCTGTGGAACATTTTTTCCACGGGTGACTGCGGTCGCCGGGGCTCTACGCTGTGCGCGTAAGCTCGCTCAGGAGTGGTGAGAGCCATGAGTCAGGCAGATTTGCATCTTTTAAGGATCGCTCCTGCGATCGAGGTATAGTGTCTATCAGAGATGTATATAACGGATCAAACTATTCATTTGTAAATACTTATTAATAAATATGTAAATATCTTAAGCTCGTGTCTGTGATTGCTGTTGTGTTCCCACGTCACACTATCCACCGCATAATTACCGACTCACTTTTATCAGAAAGCACTTAAATGGTTAAGTTGATTCTCTGAAATTAATAAAATTGAACATATACCTTAGTCTGTAATTGGGTTTGATCAGCTGAAGGAAATTTCTCGTTCGCTCGCACGAATCTACGCGCCCATTTATCTTCGAAAAGTGTGTATCTTCCCGTTACTGCCTACACACCCACGTATATTCATCTTTTCTGTCTTTCCTTTCCGTAAATTGTACTTTTAAATGACATTTCGAGAATTCACACTCTTTTCGTGAAATATATTTTTGACCCATTTTATAACATTAACAGCCTCATCTTTTTGCACATCACCAAAGAAACACCCTTTCAAAATCTACATTTTGAACCCACTGGCTTCCAGTATTCATACTGCGCAGTTGCAAACACGTTGTGAAGAATACAACAAGCTTTCTTTAGAATCGGATCCAACGAACAGTTCACAGTGAACGCGAGTCATACTCTAAAATAAGAATTAGCCATCGCCTTAGATGTTAAAGCGCCCTTAAACATGGTTCATCATTACCATCTTCCAAACGAGCAAAGTAAGCAGACACCCTCAGCATACTTGCAGGATTTAAGGAAGCTGCAAATAAACCCAGAAACGTAATCTTTTCGCTCCCCAGGTGAAGTGCTGGAACTGAAGGTGATCATTCACCGCGGCAGCGGCGACTGGGAGGTGTCGGACAACGGCACCGTGGTGGCGTGCGGCCGCGTGCGCATCCCGGAGGACGTGGACAAGGAGATGATCTCCCCGCCGCTGCCGCAGCGCGCGCCGCGCACCGCCCCCGCCGACGCCGCCGACGCCGCCACGCGCGCCGCCGCCGCCGCCGCCAAACCCGATGGCGAACGAGGTGACAACGACGATGAGGAAGAGGAGGAGGAGGAGGAGGAGGAAGCTGTTGCTGCCGCGGCTCCCCCTGCGGTGGGCGACGAGGTGCCCGACTTCGACCTGAGCGGCAAGCACGTGTACAAGTGCCTGAGGCTGCGCGGGTACAACTACCAGGGGCTCTTCCGCTGCATCCACTCTGTCAGTTCCAATGGTAAGATATTGATTAAAAAACCAAGTAACGAGGAATCAAATTATCCATGAGGCATCCCTCGAATCGATTTGTAAATTACAATCGGCTAAAAGCTAACCATGTACAAGAGCTAACGTTTCTATAAAACATAACATTACAAAAAAATGATCAAGTAAGTTTTATAAGAATTGCTCATGTGGTTCTAAAAATCAAATTCCTAACTCTGAATGTTTCAACTTAAACTCCGATTGCAGATTAAGTAGATACGAGTAGTATCGGTTTGCAATCGGTTACAATCGGTTTGCCCAAAATGTAAAAGTATAAACAAACACTAGCCATCAGTATCTCTTATGCAAATTTCATTTAGGTAAAGCAGTTTTTCACCAAACTCATACGTGACAATTCGTTGCTCATTATATTTTCCTACCTCACTCGTGTTGGCGTAATTGGTAACTTTCTCTTTTCATTCTGAGTTCCTTGTTTCGATTTCCGACCGAAATCGTAGGAGTTTTATGATACGAACGCGTGTCTTATGTTCGAGGGTAGGTCCAAAAGTTATCGGCCTGACCTATTTAGCGGATGAGTTCAAAAGAATTGTTGCGATTCGAAGGTGAAGATGTGAGACACTAGCGCCCATGTTCGCTTTTTTCTCCGCACGTTCCCACGCGCCAGAGGGAGGTTCAAACATAACCTGCACGCACCATGTCAAGTATGGAGTATCGTGCGGTGATCAGGTTTTGGACTAAAGAAGGCTGCACGCCGTCTGATATTCACTTACGTCTCAAAAATGTGTATGGAGACGCTTGTCCTTCATATTCGACAGTGAAACACTGGTCCAAACTTTTTACATTGGGTAGAGGATGTCTAGAAGATGGCGCACGCTCTGGACGCCCAGCGACTGCGATCAATGATGAAAATATCACTAGTGTGCAGGAGTAAGTGCTGGAAGACAGAAGACTGAAGGCAAAAGAAATTGCAGCATGACTGGGCTTGTCGAAACCCACCGTCCTTAGAATTCTCCATGAACATTTGGGCATGAACAAGGTCAGTGCACGTTGTATTCCCAAAATTCTGTCTACTGTACAGAAAGCAGAACGAGTGAACTGTGCTCGAGAGATTTTGAAGCCGTGGGAAGAGGAGAAACATTATTTTCTGAATTCAATTTTCACTGATGATGGTTCACACATGGTTCAGTACTTCGATCCTTTGTCGAAAGGAGAATCAATGGAATGTCGTTAGGTGAGGGAATCTCCGCCAAAGAAGGCAAAAGTAAATGCATGAATCCGTAAATGCATGAAGAACTCATTAAAACTTTAAGGTTATCTTAGCAAAATTTTCATCGGCAGGGTTAGCATGGAAAAAGGTGGATTTTTCGTTGCTATTTGGTAACAGCACGACTAAACGTCCAAAGAGCCTTTGTGAGAAAAGAGACCTTTCCTATTGAGTGCCACATAATATTACTTCTTACCAAGTTGCCTTGTTTAGACAAACACATTTCCCTACATGTTTGTTATATAATTTTGAAGTTTGTTTTATCATTCGTTCTCCTAGGAAAGAGTGCTCTAATACAGTGGAGCAATTGGATATCTTTCATGGATGGTATGCTCCAACTGCGAATCCTTCCCAAGGAGTCCACACAGCTGTATGTGCCCACGTCCATACAGAAACTAGTAGTTAACATTCAACGTCACTTCGATGCTGTGAGTTCCATGCCAAGTAATCGCAAATGTAAGTACTCTTTCAAATTTATTTATTATTTTTATTGCCCTTGCCACACAAATCTCCAAATGTTTCCTGCTACAATACCCAGTAGCCTCTTTCTTCCATATAGGTAAAGCGTATAACACCACCTGAAAGTACGGCATTCTTCGCACCTTCCATTCTTGGTGTCTGGCCCTGTTACCGGCTGCCCCTGTTTTTAGTAGAATGTTTCGTCAAGATACTTTCGCGTCCGCCTTGGTGACAGTCTATCTGCCAGTTAGAAATCAAGGTCCCTCAGGGATCATTCTATTCGCCATTGTTATCAATAGTATAGCACCATTAATTCGAGAGCCATCGCTCTTCTTTAACGACGTAGCCTTTTTTGCACCTCCGTATGCAAGTTATTGAAAAGCAGTTACAACTTGTCCTCAACAAGTAGAGCGATGATACAGAATTCAAGTTCTCCACCTCAAAACTGCATACACATCTGCAGAATTCATCTCTACAACCATCCTGATCTTTTTCTGGAGGTCAACTTCCTTTTGTGGAATCTGCAACTTTCCTTGGCTTACATTTGACAAGAGATTAACTTGGGGGAAAATATTCGTAAATTGAAGGGCCGATGGATATCAATTCTTAACCTCCTTAGTGGTAGCCCCTTGGGTCGAAGACCGTGTGTGTCACTTGCGTTTGTATAGGACCCTCATCCGCTCTATTTTGGATTATGGATGTATTGTATATATGTCAGCGTCTCCATTAACACTCCGGCCATTAAATAGAATACACAATGCCCGTATAAGGAACACTACAAGCGCCTACCGCACGAGTCGCATCGAATGCCTCTTCGCCGAGCCTGGAGAATCATCTCTGAGCCAAAGGCGAGATATTTAATCGCCACATATGGTGCAAAATTATCCACTGCGAATACTCCCTCACGCCAAGCAGTCCTTCACCCAACCCAACTGCCATCGTGTGCACTTAGACCATCCTTACCCCATCCCCTGAGAATCCGTCTCCATGT
>BLKR01013135.1:0-13542 GCA_011170035.1 Teleogryllus occipitalis | reverse complement strand
TACCATTATGTCCAGATGGTACTAACAGATCAATATCCAGGAATAAATTCGAAAGAATTAAAACAATTCAAAGTAAAGAAAAAAATAAAATTGATTTTCACTGCCATAGATGCGCCTTTCTCCAATGGTCTCAATGAAAGATTAAACCAGACTTTAGTGAATAAAATAAGATGTATTATGAATGAAACTAACAAAGAGGCTGCTATTGCTATGGACAACTATTGTGAAAAAAGCTGTGGAGAAATACCAGACAGAGCATACAGTGACAAAATTCTCAACAAAATACTTGCTAGAGGGTAAAACCATAAATATCCTACCGCATGAATTAAAAATAAAATGCACAGCCGAAGATTTAGAAAGAGAGAGGAAAATAGCACTCAAGAATACAATAAAACTTCATAATGCCAACAAAAAAATATTCAACCTACACAGGAGACAAATTGAATTAAAAAGGGAGATCTTGTGTACATAGAACATGAAAATCACCTGAATAGGAAGAAATTAGATGAATTGAGAATTGGGCCATCCTCGATATTGGGAAAATCTTAAAGTCAATCTATGAAGTCAATACCGGACACAGAACCAAAGAATCAGATTTCTATGATATAACAAAACTAACTCCAATGGTAGAAGGTTATGATAATTGAACAATTGCAAAAGCATTGTTCATTTCCCAGAAGGGGGGGTTTATTACAGAAACCCAAATGAGTTTTTATTTCAAATGAAATATTTGAAGGATATAATCATTATATACTGCTAAAAATGAAAAAAATTGCTAATGATGTTGAGTATGCCAAATTTGTTGTAAATATTAATTTAAACAGTAAGTTAAATGCTGCAATGGGTGAAGGAATATTTTATTATTATTATTATTATTATTATTATTATTATTATTATTATTATTATTATTAAAAAAAGGGCAGATGTTAAAACCAACCATCACCCTGAACAAAACACGAATAGTTTTTCTATCCTTTCACCCATATCAAATATTGCTGGACATTTTTCTTGAAGGTTTTTCTTCTTTCCAATTCCTCCAGATGCAAATTAGAGCCCTCCTAAAACAGAAAAAAGATAGGTCAAGAAGTTATGCAAGGAAAAAATGGTTACTTTATTTTCAGATTACATACAAGATCATACTAACTGGCAGAATTATTATGAGGTCTGGATTGGGAACCTCAGGAATGGCTTTGATGTACCTTCTGCACTCCCACTCCTCTGTCAAACTAGCCTTGCCATGTAAATGAGTAAAATATAATGTGTTTAGTGACTAAGGAAAGCAAGGAACACTGATCAAAATAAATCAGTATTACAGCCGTCTTTGGCAAATTAAAATACCTTTCAAAATATTCACATTGTTAGAGTCCCCAGTTAGCTCCAGCACTTTCTCTTACTCTTCTTCAAAACTCCACTCCTGGACTGGTGTCAAACTAAATTGGAAAAACCAAAGAATGAGTTATTAGTTTGCTGGCATGCCCGGCTCTGCTGTGGTGTAATCGAGAGCATTTTGGACATTTTACAAATTTCATAAACGAAATTATCCATTGCACGTCAGATATTTCACACTGTATCACCAAACAGTTACATTAAAACTCTTTAAGTTACATAAGAAGTTTCCAATTTTATAACAAAAACAAATACGTGATATTAACGTGTTCATAACCTATTTCTTAGTATGGACAAATGCTCATAAAATAAAACGTCTCACAGTTATCAACAAGACGAGTCACAGAAAAGCGAAAACTACTTACCTAATGCAATTAAAACAACCTTCAGACACAGGTCAGTTTTCTCGCAGGAAACCTCTATTCCACTGGCTCCGCCGTGCGATTTTTCATACATTCACAACACAGCACGTGAATGACTGGACCAGTCGGCATAGTCATTAGTATACTCTCTGGGTATAGTGGCGCGGCCAACTGACAACCAATGAAATGCTGGCGGTCATTTTGAAAAGGTTCACGTATTCACTGATTGTCAGCAAAACTACACATTTCGACTGAAGATATCAGTGACTTTGCTCTCACTGATTGAATCAGCGACAATTTCACTGATTCATATTCAGAGAGTGGACCACAAGGAGTTCTACGTCCACGGCGGCGACTGGGACCACGCCATTGGCTCCGCCATGGCCACGCTCTACCCGGACAGGTGAGCTATCACAGACCCAGAACACTAGAGCGCAGATGGGCACCTGGACCACAAGGAGTTCTACGTCCACGGCGGCGACTGGGGCCGCGCCATTGGCTCCGCCATGGCCACGCTCTACCCGGACAGGTGAGCTATCACAGACCCAGAACACTAGAGCACAGATGGGCACCTGGAGCACAAGCAGTTCTACGTCCACGGAACGGGGGCGGGAACGGGGACGGGGACGGGAACGGGGGCGGGGGCGGGAACGGGGGCGGGGGCGGGAACGGGGGCGGGGGCGGGAACGGGGGCGGGGGCGGGAACGGGGGCGGGAGCGGGGGCGGGGGCGGCGCGGGGGCGGGAACGGTAGCGGGAACGGGGGCGGGAGCGGGGGCAGGAGCGGGGGCAGGGGCGGGAGCGGGGGCGGTAACGGGGGCTGGAGCGGGGGCGGAGCGGGAGCGGGGGCAGGAGCGGGAGCGGGGCCAGGAGCGGGATCGGGGGCAGGAGCGGGAGCTGGGGCGGGAGCGGGGCGGGGGCGGAGGGAAGGGCGAGGGCAGGGCCATCAGCGGCCCGGGGTGCAGCAAACGCAGCGCACAGGCAGCTGAATTTTTAAGTGGCGTGAGTAGTTACCGTGGTCGGTTTAAAATCCTAGGTCTGTAGCGTCGCGAAACCATGGGCTTATGAAATCGAACTCATTGGAAACTTTGTATGAACTTCCACTTTTACAATTTCAATAGTTAATATTTAAATAATAAATAGAAAAGAGTGTAAATTTACTAATTTAAGGTAATTTTTGTCAACATTGTCGCGCGAAAATTTGAATAAAAGCTCTATCTATTTTTTCGAATATGATTTAAATGGATTAAATGTTTTTTATCTTTAATATATAAAAAATTGTATTCACGCGTTTATGAACTAATAAACAATTAAATTTGAAAAAATTCTCGAGACCTAACAACGCACTTAATCTAAAAATGTATTAATCCACCCCTTGGTCAGTGTCGATTCCAGTTTTTGTCTTGCGAAATCCCTCACTCTTGCGTTTGTTGTTGCAGTATCTTGGGCTTCCACACCACGTCGTGTTGGACGAATCAGTTAGCAGCTTCGTTCAAGTTGACACTTGCCAGCCTTTACCCCAGTTACTTCATGACAGATGAAGAAATAAAGAGAGTTTACCCTCAAGGAGCCCAGTTCATGTTCGCACTTGAAGAATCAGGATACTTACACATACAGGCAACCAAACCAGATACTGTTGGTGAGTCCATCTTTTTAAAATTACATTTTATTTATGTATTTGTGTATTAATCAAAATTTTTAGAACCAGTTTAAAATTTCCTTAAGATTTTATAATTTTCAAATGTTAATACTTGCAATTTTACTACGAGTCTAGCACCATTTTTTACTGATCTTTGATACACACGAGGATAAAAGTTAAAGAAAAAATGAAGCGGTTTTGAGGAAATAATTTTTATAAATTGCATTAATTTCAAGTACAAAGTACGTACATCCCGGGGAAGTTCTCCACGTGAAAAGAGAAGAAATGGTGCTCCTTGTCTGATTTTGCATAGTTTTTAGTATAGATCTCACTTCTGGATTCTAAGGAGTGGCCCTGCGAGACACCCCTGCTGGGCTGTCAACCTCCATCCTGGAGAAGTTCTCTACGTGGACGGAGAAGGAATGCTGGTCCTTGCCTGATTTTGCATTTTCTTAGTCTAAACCTCCCTTATCTCTGGATCTTTAGGAGTGGCTCTGCGAGACTCCCCGGCTGGGCTGGCGGCGTACATCCTGGAGAAGTTCTCCACGTGGACGGAGAAGGACTGGCGCTCTTTGCCTGATGGTGGTCTCACCAAGAAATTCACCCTCACCAAGCTGCTGGACAATGTGATGATCTACTGGATCTCAGGCTCCATCACCACTAGCATGCGCCTCTACAGTGAAACCTTTTCTTTTGCAACTCAGGAGCTTAAAATAGATGCGTAAGTTTGATCTTTTACTTTGAAATGGACTTAAGATAAATATTTTAAGGAAACTCGTAAGTCATTCATTCTATTCAATGAAAAAAACTATTAATGTTTGATACCTTTCAGTGGAGAGTTAATATAGTGTATTTATTGTACTGAGACCGACCCTATTTAGATTAATACATAACTAGCTGAAGTACCCGGCGTTGCTCGGGCATTTATTACAGTAAATGATTATACAGGAAGAGGAATTCAATCTTTTCATGCCCTGGGCGGGACCTACCTCTATCTCTTCCATTGTATCCCTTCTCCGCCCTACTCCCTGCCATGCTCTGCCCGGCCACGCCACATCTCTTGACCCCCATTTGGAAATTTCCAGATTACCTCGCTCACTTTTCCTCAAATAATGACATTTTTCTTATTTGAAGTTCCAGCTTTTAAACATTCACTTTATCACTAAAAGCAATAAACAAATCTAAACTACAAAATAAAATACGTGTACTCACATATAAAATTTTTGTGGAGTTTTATATATTCCAACACTATCAAAACTGTCACGTTGTAAAACTTATCCAATTTTTATATTTTTTCTTCTATTGTATTCATAAAGAAGGTTTTGAAATTGATCTGTCAACTCGTGACCTTAAAGGCACTTACTGTTTTAAGCTGAGTATAACATGCGGAAATTCATGCACGGGTACGGTAGTAGGTAGATCCGGAGTAATAGTTATAGATGTCATAACGTAATTGATGATTCATAATAATAAAAATAAATGAAAATACTTGTATCTATTCTGAAACATAATTACCAGTTTTTATAATTCTAAAGATGACAAAAATGTTTAATGTCGTGTGATAGTAACATGAGGTATAAAACTTATTTGTTGAGGTAAATCAATTCATCATACGACTGATACAATAGAAAACTAATGATCCACCAACATTACATTATGTGTAAATAATAAAATGACAATGCACTGAGCCACATAACAAAACAATATTAGCATCATTATTTTATTTCAAGTGATAGAGATTATGGATCCTGAAATATGAATAATAGAAACCAAAGACTACCAGATATTATTTGCTTAGACAAAAATATTTTTAGACCAATTACTTTTTGCTTGTTTTTTAAAAATATATGAATGAACTCATTCATTGGGCGCAATTGATATGCAAAACAACTTTACCGATTAGTCTTAATATGTAAATGATCATTCCTAAATTACATACCACTGCACAGAAATGCATCCCATATTGAAGAAAAACTTTGACTGGGTTTACAAAATCATAAATTACTTTCCATTTTTCCAATTTGTGCAGGAATGCTGAAGTATAGAAACCAAGAACTCCCAGATTTATTTATTTGCTCAAACAAACTTTTTGTTAGATAAATTAATTTCTGCCTATTTTTTATAGAAAAGTATGGATGAATTCAATTATTGGGAGCAATTGATATGCAAAACTAAAGCACATATTAGTCTCAAAAAAAAAGATCATTCTATAATTATCATCCACTGCAGTAAACTTCTTCACATATAGAAGAAAAAAGTACAACAGCAATTGATATGCAAACAACTCTACAAATTAGTCTTGATATGTAAATGGTCATTCCGAAAATACATACCACTGCACAAAACTCCTTCAAATGTTGAAGAAAAACTTTTACTGGGTGGACTGAAGACAAATAAACATTTTCCATTGTACCAATTGTAACGTGAGAGCTGAA
Source organism: Teleogryllus occipitalis (assembly GCA_011170035.1). Taxonomy (NCBI): domain Eukaryota; kingdom Metazoa; phylum Arthropoda; class Insecta; order Orthoptera; family Gryllidae; genus Teleogryllus; species Teleogryllus occipitalis. The sequence goes on along the minus strand of BLKR01013135.1, from coordinate 7,722 downwards.
TAATAGAAACCAAGAGCTCCCAGATTTATATATTTGCCCAGGCAAACTTTTTTAGATAAATTAAGTATTGCTTATATTTTATGGAACAATTTGGATGAAATCATTCATTGGCAGCAATTGATATGCAAAACAATAGCGCAAATTAGTCTTAATATGTAAAAGAAGTAATTGAAGAAAAACTTTTACTGGGTGGGCTTCAAACACAAACATTTTCCATTTTACCAATATGAACATGAATACTGGAAAATAGAAACAAAGGACTCCCAGATTTGCTTAGACAAAATAATTTTAGATAAATTAATTTTTTCCAATTATTTATTGAAAAATATATATGAATTCATTCATTCATTAGGAGCCAGTGACATGCAAAACAACTGCACATATTAGTCTTCATATTGTAATGACCATTGCTTAATTACCAACCACTGCACTAAACGTCTTCGCATGTAGAAGAAAAAAGTACAACTGCAATTAAAATGACAAACAACTTTACAGATTAGTCTTAATATGTAAATGATCATTCCTAAATTACACACCACTGTTCAAACTTCCATCGCATATTGAAGAAAAAAAATTACTGAATGGACTGAAAACATACACATTTTCCATTTTACCATTTTGAACCTAAGAACTGTGTAAATAGTCAAATTGAGAGTCATAATGAACAGCTGCCCTACTACTTAGAGAATTATTCACATTTCTCCCCTTCTTGCAGTATTATTTTGAATGGGGCGAATGAGTACTTCAGCAAGTCGATCTTCCCTCTGAGTAACCGATTCAAAAATTTAGTAGACTGCCCATCTCTTGGCATTTGTAATATGTTTTGACAATTGTGACAGTCGTTTAGTCAATTCAGTTGTCACAAATTTCTGCAAAAGAAGTTTAGATTGTATTCGAATATGTGTATATTGTACATTGTACATTACTGTATATTCTGTACCGTATATTATTGTACTTTTTATTCTCTCAACCTACCTCAATTATTAAACACTTTCAAACCCACAATGATTTCTTGCCACTTAGTATGACACGGACAAAGAGCAATACATGAACATTGACATTAATTACCACTTCAGTTACGGCGTTCTTTCAAATATTCACACAGGGACATTACATAACCTTATTCAAACTCTTACGAATTTTGCAATAATTCTGGACATTGATGAAATCAGTAGATCTCAGACGTCATCCTCTGGTGGCGCGCAGCTAAACTATTGACATTGATGCACTCTTGAATCTATGATGTAAGGCTAGGCGAAAAATGTTCAGAAAAGTAATTATTTTGAAAATATATTACCGTTTATGTTTGTAAATCATAGCCTATAGTACTCCAGGCCTTTAAAGGATGCTAGCACAAAAGTTTCATCGGCATTGGTTCAGTAAATTCAGAGATTACCGCGCTGGAAGACAACGCACTTCTGTCTTTATATATTAGTATAGATATAGATAGCCTATAGTACTCCAGGCCTTTAAAGGATGCTAGCACAAAAGTTTCATCGGCATTGGTTCAGTAGATTCAGAGATTACCGCGCTGGAAGACAACGCACTTCTGTCTTTATATATTAGTATAGAAGTATAGATATAGATTAAACAATATGATAGTAATCACTTACAGGAGTCGAAAATGAACGCATGAAAACCAATCGTTGAGAAGGCCAAGATTTATAGATACTGAAGTATAGAACTGAGGCGAAAGTGAGACATGAGTTAAATTGTGGAAAGCGAGTTACATCAATATAGGATACAACTCTCGTACAGCTTATTTATATACCGAAAAACGCGACTTGATACTAAGAGTAACATGGGTACAAAAGGGAAAAAATGGTAAGATAATGTTATTACTTCAAATTCCTTTATTCTTAATATAGCCATAATTTATACACAAAGAAGGGTGCTGTTATTGTAACGTAATGTCCGATTTCTAAACATCAAAATAACGTATCCAATTAGTGAAAATCACCACTAATTTCTTGCCCTTCCTTGGCGTATAACGAAATGCAAATGGAGGATGATAATGACGAATGAAACACCACGCGTGACTGATGAACAACCTGCCAAGAGACCCGTGACAAAGTACTGGTGGCGAGTGACTCCAAGACATGTGTATTTTTGCAGGGTTCCTACGGACGTGCCGGTGGCCGTTGCCAACTTCCCGAATGAGCTAATGTTCACGCCGCGGTTCATCGGCGCAGACAAATTCAAGAGAATCGTCCACTTCTCCCACCCACCTCGCGGCGGACACTTCCCTGCACTGGAGGAGCCTCAGCTGCTGGCGGACGACATCTGGGACGCCTTCCCCAAGCTACTGCGCGCGGCGGCCGACAGGGCGCAGCACAAGGCCAAATGACCCCTCTCCTCTTTCTCTGTACATAGCACTCTGCGATGAATAAATTTTGTATACAAATGAAAACTTCCGGTGGCTTCTCATTCTCTCTCTAACCATATATTTCCCTGTCTCCAATTCTTTTCTTTCTTCTTTCACACTCTTCCCAGCGCTGGGGGAGCCACAGCTGCTGGTCGACATGAGTCCCTTTCCTCAAACTACTTCCGTCAGGATGCAGCACAAGGCCAAATAACCCTTCCCTTTGTATCTGAACATCGATTAATGATTGATTGAGTGATTATTAGTTATTCCGGGCGCGTCAACGGCTAAGGTCATTAGTCCCGTAAGTGTAGTGTATGTTTTTTCCCTCGGGAGGTGTCGGTGATCTTCCCCCGCTAGATGGCGAGATCCGGCGCCGACCTACCGTGGACTAGTGGGCTTTCCCCCTAACCAGGACTCTCTCACTAGCGGGGCACCGCCCCAGTCGGGACAAACTCTACGTTCCCGACCGGTCTCCCGGCATGTGTGGTAGTGTAGTGCATGTTAGTGTAAGTAAGGGGTAGTGGTCCCCACGAATAATGTCATCGACTTGCTGAATGTTGCGTGGAGTGACTGCAGTCACCGACCTGTCTCTCCGCTTTTCTGCAGCCAACCGTGTTCGCCTTCAGTTGTTTTCTAGCGACACACCCATCCTTTAACAGTGCAGACATCCACTGTTACATCAATGTTCCCATTTTTCAGTCTTTCTTGAATGTGAATGGGCATTTCACTATTTGCTTTCAAGAATTCAATAACAACGCGGTCTCTTACGAACAGCAATGCCGTCCATTTTGCAAACATCTGCTATACTGCCTCACGTTAACGCAGAAAGTTATTACTGCTGTTGATTGTTGAAGGTTTGAGAAATAGTTCCAAATTCAAATTTTTCCCTTAAATAATTTTATATAAGTAGAAAAAATAGGAGTTACTTGCTGACTGACTCCTATATGTATAAACAGATAATACAGAATATATAGGCTGTCCGGAAGCTTCCGTTAGAAAAAATAACTTAGATTCTATGTTGATATTCATGAAGAATGGCAGATCCAGTTTTTCAGAAAAAACAAGTTTTCTTCGAGAAAATGGAGTTTAAATGTTACTTTCGAGCGCGAAGTTTAAACTACCTGTCTCGTCACTGGCGCGGCGTCTGCCAATGGGCTTGTCGTTGAGTCTTTTCTCCACATTTTCGTGAAACTGCGCAGTGAGGAAAACATCGCTTGCCGCTCATTAGAGTAAGATTATTCAGATGTTTTCTGTGATCTACTACTCATTTAATTTCTTAAATCTACTTAAAATGTATGTTTGTTATAAATTATAACCATAAATATTCATCACCAAAATAATTAAAGAAGGAAGAGTTTTATTTCGAGGAAGAGATTTATTTCTATCATGACACTTTGTTGTACTCAGTTTCTGTCAACTTTTCTTAGTTTCAATCATTAGGAAATTATGCATTATGGAAATGGCATGATGATTATATGTTATGATTATATGAAATGGCATGATGATATGTTACAATTGGAGACAAAATAATGTTGAAATATTTAACTCATTTATTACATTATTTGAAACTGCGCAATAGCTTCAATTCTCTCATCTTCCATATTTTTTTCTTTACAACATGCTGTGAAACAAAACACCGCTTATGTGTTGACACTTCCTTAGAATTCCTCAAATTGATGAATCCTCAGTATTTGTTTTAAAAATACTGTAATTTTGTTCGTTAATTTGCTGTCATTGGTCTTTATGAAACCCAAAATGGACCATACACTGTGTTAGACATATTCTCTTGAGATGTGTTAAATACAATAATTCTATTAATTGGCATTTACCAGTTTTCAAGATGCTAAATTTATACTTTGAGATTATTTTGTATTTGTATCTTATTATTTTAAATAACAAAATTCAATCGATTTTACATATACACAATTGCTTTCCAGTTATGACGATATCTATTTTGGGCGCGAGTGAACATGCAAACCAAAGAAAGTTTATTAGCTATCAGAAGGTGGAGCCAAATTTCCCTCTCAATTTTATATATTGCAATCTTCTGTTTTGAGAATGTCGTCCATACTTGATGAAAAGTCAACACAAGAGAAATTGTAAAACATTTGGAGAATTTTGAATTACTTTGTACAACTCTTCTCAATTTTGAAAATATAATTTTATCAATTGCACGGTTGAAGTTACTTCTTTTGCCGCCATTCGCCATTTCTCTCCTCAGTTTGAGTTTGGTCACTCACGCAGTCGGTCGTGTTCCATTCATTGTGCGGTTGGACATCATAAAGAGACGTTTTATGTCACTTGTTGGGTTATTTTTTGTGTGAGAATTTCATTTATTGTGTCCTTGTGCGAAGAAAGTGCCTTTGATGACTAATGGAAGATGTTCAACGAATCTCACAGAGACACCGGACATCTGCTCCAGGTTAGTAACTTGAATTTTTGCTATTGATGTTCTGTATTTGAATATGTAAAATATTTTCCCATCGTGAATGTAGAAGTCGATTTCCTCTCCTAGATATTGGCGTTTCTACATTAACTGTAACTACATTAACATAAGAACGAGGAAGTAATCCAAGCTCATGAAACTTAGAAGTTTTTTACATCCTGGAAATAAAGCACATTTTGACTTAGTATATACGTATATTGTTCATATACTCGCGATTTATACGTGTGTTTATTATATATACAATATATATAATGTACGTTTCTCCTTACTAAATTTTAACGAGTAAAAATGTACTTTATTTTTTAATTATCGCGTTAAAATTAATTACAATTTCTGGAAGAGCTGTAATAATCCATCATTGTATGTTTTCTCTCTGCACAGTGTTCACCAGAAAGTAAAGTTCATCATGTGCCGTCATTTTAGTCACATGATTTATAATTTAACTTGCACGTACCGGAGAGCTTCATATTATACATGTGTGGAAAATCTCAGTGTTCCTATTGGACTATTAAAAAATAACTAGCATTTCACGATATTTATGAATCTCGAATGATATAGAATCACATTTTCTTCCTCTACTAGTTTAAATGGTTCAAATATCGCAGCTATTTTTAAAGCGCTATACTGTCAGATGTTAAGCGCAAATCCTGTTTTTGATTAATTTTAATGTATAATATTTGTATTCAGAGTTTGGGAAAATGACAAATATAGGATGGTGGAATGCAAGCAATTTGAAATAAGTAACTTGGAGTTGTGTTGGGATGACTGAGAAAAATCATTAAAAATATTCATTACTTTCCCATACAGACACCCCGGAGCCAACATAGTTTTGTCACTTTTTTCATTGGGACAGAAAGCGTTTTCGACCGCATTGGAAGATCTTCGGTGTAAATGTGAGATGCTGGAGTTCAGGGAGAGAGGCGAACATCCAGGGAGAGAGACGAACCATCTCAACTGTTCTGCCAATCTTCCAACCGTCGCACACTTCCACTGACGTTAAATGTAGTGGAAAGGGGCCGAAAAATCATTTAACTTCAATACACTAAAGTACATGATGACGCTATATCACTTATTTCTAACTATGGAAACATGAAATTCCTATTCCAATTCATTCTTAAATTATGTATTAGTAAGATAGAATATTGTAAATAATGATCATTGCTTTGAAATGTATTTAAATTATATTCTCCTCCTTTTGATAATTTTTTCGAGGCAGGCAGCCGCATACTCATCCATGCCATAAGGGTTGCGTACATTGCAGTCGTTTGCATGTTTTGCCGTAACATTCAAAAGCGAGTCTTCTGCAGCATGCAACTCCCTATGTTTGAAGAATGGGAGCGTATTCGGCGGGTTGCTGTTGCACCTGTCGACCGAAATAATACGAAGAGGGTCTCGGCGTCTCCCTTAGATCGTCCCTCGAGTAGCGACGACCTTGGGGCCACGCGTCGGACACGAAGGGGAGGAAGGGGTCGACGACTGGGACGTTTCGCAGAAGTCGACGTACAGCAATCTTCAGCCTCTGTACATGTAGTTCAGTTTGCGCATGCGCGGGAGATTGATGTCGATTGATGAACGCCACGCTTTACAAAAAGTCTCGATCGCCAAGATCTTTCCAGTAGCTCCCGGTAGAAAAATAGTAATTTGAAACTGAAAGTCAGTGAATTCAGTGAAAAAATAATGGACAGGGATTGAATGCAAATGAATGTCCGTTATTTAGAAGTGTCCCATATTCAGGCAAAGTATATGATGTTGAAAATAGGATACGACTATAAGTAAGTCACAGAAGTTTGCGAAAACAATATTTTCCAGCTTTCAATGAACAAACTACAAATGGTAAATTGATTTATGCGATCAACTATAAAAAAAATGCTTAATGTTTACATGTAACAATATGAGCTCTATGTAGGGTGGGAAAATCGGCTTCTGAAGGTATATCATAATCAATTTTAGTTTTTTCAAAGGAACTCTTGCTCAGAGAAATGGGCCGGGCTACATTGATTCGGCTCTCCCAGAAAAATCCTTTTTATATTATCATTGTTTTCATATTAATGCATAAAATAGAAAGTCGATAACCTCTACTCTTGCTATTGTTTATGGGATTACGTTTTTTGTACAATAATATATTTCATTTTCTTTTAAATCGCCAAAAAATCCAGACAGTTATATACCTTGCGATTGTTTGGTAATTAAAATTTTCAAAAGAATGCATATTACACACCATCATTTATTTTATTTTCTAAAATCAAATATATATATATATATATATATATATATATATATATATATATATATATATATATATATATACGTCGCCTGGTCCGGCGCCGGTGCGTCGGGTCGCTTCGGGGAAACCCGCGTTAAGCCGGATGTGGATGGGGGTGGAGAGCGGCGGCGCCACGCCGCGCCGGTTGGAAAAGCCCTTAGGAATCCCGGCTGGAATTTCCTTGAAAAAGGACGCGCGCGGAGGCGAGTTTAAGAGATGTCGGTTGCAGCTCTGGAAAGGCTGGCCAGCGAGCCGTATGACGCCCGCTGCTTGTGGGGTGGGGGCGAGCCGTCGGATATTTGGCGCCGCGCCGACAGAGCCTCGCGGGATACGCTGGGTGTCGAAAGATGAGAGGTATCTCCAGTAAGCACATTGCACGCATCTTCGGGTCGAAGATCGGTTTGGTGACAAGCCATGTAACTGGTGTAGTTACGGGACTATATGTCCGACAGCTTCGCACCTCGCGTTGCTTTTTGCTGCTTCCGAAGCAGTGGTTCTGGGCGAGGCCTAGGGGACGGTCGCGGGGTTTCGCGGCTAAGAGAACTGGAAAGGTTGCCAAGGGGTTAGATTTTGTATATTATAGTCTTTGTACATTAATTGTAAATATTCTGTAAATATATTGTATATATCAATCAGAACAGTCGTCTG
>BLKR01013134.1:0-13546 GCA_011170035.1 Teleogryllus occipitalis | reverse complement strand
AATTCAGTGCCAGAAATATATTTTCTTGTAAATTTTTGAATAAAAAATCTATTACGTGAAACTATTTAACCCGGGAGTACTCGCAATAGATCTGTGAGAATCAAGCCTTGGAAGTTTTATATTCCTGTATTATTGCGATGCATTAGTCGTCTGATGCTATCATTCATTCTTTTCTTAGATCGCCTGGCCTTTTATTTTTATCCTTTCGCTGAATCATTTCCCACGATCATGTTCAAATATGGCTACTGCGCTGCGCGAAATCCGTCATATACGTTGAGTGCAATGGCGCCCGTGCATTGTGAGCTCCAGGCCTGAGCGGTACGTATCCTGGCATTACTTTCAGTCATATCTATGACAAATACCTATTCAGAAAATGTAATAATTTCCCTACTCTACAATCGACTGTCACCATGTTTTTTACCGAAGAGAAAAAGGATGTGGAGGAGATGTGCAAGGAAATGGAAAAAATGGGAACCTGGCAATATAGAAAAAAGGCAAAGATTTTCTAAATATTTTTGTGAAAAAGTAGAATATATATTTGTTTAGAACATGTCAAAATAATTTGAGGAAGTTGTATTTAATATAATTTAATAGGATAATAAGATGTTTAATTATTTTTGCGTGTGCTTTGTTAGTTTTTACCGTTATCATAACCATTCAGACATTCATTGCATTCAGCAATGTAAGATTAATTAACAATTGCATTGAGGGACATGTATAAGCTGCATACAATTTAAGTAAAGTCGTAGGCTTCCATGGCCAGAATCATGAAGAACGCGGCGTCACCCGGACAGACAAGATAATCTGCATACAATTTGTATTTCATTAAATGGATCTTCAGATCTTTCGCATTTACGAGAAGTTGCAACTATATCTGAGAGATATACTGAGGCACTGAAGTGAGGATAACTATTGCGGGCACTCACGGGTTAATTTTCGCATGAAACTATTTAATTTTCATTACTAATGGCGAGAAAGTACGTGCTGTTTTAGCACCACTAGTTTAGTAGCAAATGGTGCGGCGTTAACGACATTTGCATCATGTAAATGAATTTGAGGCGTTGTTTCATCGTATGTATTTATTTTGGCATAAAGCTTTTTCGGCCGCACTGCGACCATCTTCAGTGCTATTCTGAGGGGCTGGAGGCTTCGGTCCAAACAAGACAGTCTGCAAACAAGACAAACTGCTGCCTTGTTTGGACCGAGGCCCCCAGCCCCTCAGAATAGCACTGAAGATGGTCGCAGTGCGGCCGAAAAAGCTTTATGCCAGAATAAATACATACGACGAAACAACGCCTCAAATTCATTTACCACTAGTTTACTCGTTCACATGTGCGCCCGGATGGGCTTTCACTACGGTTCGACTCATCTGGTGTCATTCCCCTTCTAAAAGAGTATCGGAACTACTGAAAATGGATATTTTTGGAAGGTTGAATTTTTCCTGAGTTTTTATCTAGAGTTCTTTTATATACTGCAAGCATTTTATGGCACTCTGAAGATTTTCCAACTTTTGAAAATCCACCGGTCCCACTGGATTTGAACCACGACACTTGGTTCTACGCCCTTTAGCTTTGAAAAGCTAGTGTCGAAAATCCTGCCACCGTCAGGACTCGAAGCTAGTAGCTCCCGGTAAGTGGCGCTGCAGTGACATCAGCTGATGCACTGAGCCACCACTCCCGGTCGCATCGGTTACCGTATCCCTCTCTGAAAGGGAGAGGAGAGAGGAACAAAGATAGCTGTGTAGACGTGACATGGCGGAGAAGGGTTAGGAGATGGGAAAGAGCGTGGCGGGTTAGGGCGAAGGAACGGGGAGTCCAGCGGGGAGAATCGAAGTATGGCGGGAATGGATGGGGCAAAGGGGGCGGAGAGAGGAGGCGCAAAGTTAGGTGGGGATAGAGGGAGGGGCGAAGTTGGGAGAGAAGGGGACGGGTGAAATTGGGCGGGGGAGGAAGAGAAAAAGGGGGTGCGAGGTTGGGCGGGAGGAAGCGGGGCTGGTCAGAGCGTGGCGGAGTCACCGGGACGGGACGAAACGAAACGCTTTATCTTTATTTTTTTATTGAATAATTAGTGATTCCGCATGCGTCGACTACTAGCGTCAATATTGCCGTAAGTGTATTACATGAATTTTGTTCGGGAGGTGGCGGTAATCCCCTGCTGAATGTTCAGATCCGACGATAACTTACCGTCGGCTAGCGGGCTTTTCCTCTACCTGGTATCTTCCACCATTCACACACCGCCCCACCCGGGACAATCTCTAAGCTCCCGACCGATCTCTCGCCATGTGTGATAGTGTAGATGATGTAAGTGAAAGTGTGTGTAAGTAAGGGATAAGATAGGGCAAGCAATAATAAGGTCCTTGACCCGTTTGGTAGAGGACTGTTCCAGCATTCACGTGATGTTTATTGGAGAAACCACGGAAAACTACCGATCAGAAGAACCAGCGACTACTTCTCCTGCAAACAGCTGCTGAACTCATCTAGCTACCTTGCTATTATTTAAAATCCTACCACTGGCGAGTCTCGCACCATAGGACCTCCCGATCAAAGGCACTGCAGTGGCTTCAGTTGATGTCTGAGCCACCACTCTTGGTGAGAGAAGCGGGACAGCGCAAAAATGAAAGGGGTGAAACGAAAAGCGGGATGGGTAGGTGGTAAGGGGAGGTGGAGAGGAGAGGTGGAAAGGGGAAGTGGAAAGCGGAGATGGAAAGGGAAGGTTGGAAGGGGAGGTTGGAAGGGAAGGTGGGAAGGGATGATGGGAAGAGAATGTGTAAAGGGAAGATGGAAAGGGGAGTTGGGAAGAGGAGGTGGGAAGTGAAAGTGTGGCGAGAAGTTAAGAAGGGGTGGTGGGAAGGGGAGGCGGGAAGGGGAGTTAGGAAAGGGAGGCGGGAAGGTGAGGTGGTAAGAGGAGGTGGGGAGATCTGGTGAGAAGGTGAGGGGGAAAGGAAAGGTGAGAGCGGGAGGTGGCAAGGTAAGGTGGGAAGAGGAGGTGGCAAGTGAAAGCGGGGCGAGAAGTTAAGAAGGTGAGGTAGGAAGGGCAAGTGGCAAGGGGACTTGGCGAAACGCGACGAGGGGGGCGTGGCGCGCCTTAGGCTGGCGCGGGGCTGCGTCCGGCGCAGAGGTGCAGCGAAACATTTCACTTTCAAATTGAAGCGGCCGCTTAAGTGGCGCCGCCCCGAGTGCCCGGGTCGCCGCAAAAGCGCCCCGCCCAGCCGGGGCCAGCCGCGCTCCGCCCAGCGACATTAACTCTTGCTTAGCTCCCCCGACACACGTGCTCCCAACCTGCGCCCCGGTATAAAAACAAACGGGCCTTTTTCGCTCCGCCCTTTATTTCCGCGGCGACCGGGCAGAAGGGTGCCTTTTCTCCCGGCGCGCCCCCGCCGCTGCTGACCTAGTCTCTGCCCCCGCACTCGCGCCCGCCGCCGCCGCCTCCAAGATTTACTACAAATTATAAAAAAGGAAAGAGATTTCCGGAGGAAAAAGTAGGAGTGCGGCCGGCGCGGGCAGGCGCGAGGCGGTGTCAGCGCACGCGGAAGGACGGAGGGGGAGGGGCGGGGTGGGGCGAAGGACAGAGGGGGTTGGGCGTAGTGGAGTGTAGGACGGACGGGGTGGGGCGGAGGACGGAGGCGATGGGGTGGAGAACGAAAGGGATGGGGCGGAGGATGGGGGAGTGAAGCGGAGGACAGAGGGGATGGGGCGGGGTGGGGCGAAGGACGGAGGGGATGGGGTGGAGGACGGAAGGGATGGGGCGGAGGACAGAGGGGGTGGGGCGGGGTGGGGCGGAGGATGGAGGGGGTGGGGTGGAGGACGAAAGGGATAGGGCGGATGGGAGGAGTGGAGCGGATGACAGAGGGGGTGGGGCGGGGTGGGGCGGAGAACGGAGGGGGTGGGGTGTAGGTTGGAGGGGGGAGCGGAATAGGGCCGCTGATATGACGTGCTCTGGGTAGCTGGCGGTGAGGTGTGGGGCGGTGGAATGGCGGGGGCCAAGGGGGCTACGTGGATGACGTGGGCGGAGGGAGTGTGTGTGGTGTATGCGACGTGTGTGATAAGTGAGCGACGTGTGTCAAGTGTAGAGGGTGACGTGATTATTGAGGGTGACGTGATTGTTGAGGGTGACGTGATTGTTGAGGGTGACGTGATTGTTGAGGGTGACGTGATTGTTGAGGGTGACGTGATTGTTGAGGGTGACGTGATTGTTGAGGGTGACGTGATTGTTGAGGGTGAGGGGATTGTTGACGGTGACGAGAGTGTTGAGGGTGACATGGGTGTTGAGGGCGACCTGAGTGTTTGAGCGACGTGGGCGTTGCAGATGACGTGGGTGTTTAGAGCGACCTGAGTATTTTGAGCGACGTGGACGTTGAGAGCGACGTGGGGGATATGGGCGTCGTGGGTGATGATTTGGGCCACGTGAGTGGCGAGGGCGACGTGAGTGGCGCAGGCGCCGTGAGTGGCGCAGGCGCCGTGAGTGGCGCAGGCAACGTGAGTGGCGCAGGCGACGTGAGTGGCGCAGGCGACGTGAGTGGCGCAGGCGACGTGAGTGGCGCAGGCGACGTGAGTGGCGCAGGCGACGTGAGTGGCGCAGGCGTCATGAGTGGCGCGGGTGACGTGAGTGGCGCAAGCGACGTGATTGGCGCAGGCAACGTGAGTGGCGCAGGCGACGTAAGTGGCGCAGGCGACGTAAGTGGCGTAAGTGACGTAAGTGGTGTGAGCAAAAGTGGCTGCGTGGGCGGTGTCACGACGTGGGGAGCAGCACTTGGGTGACATGGGCCGTACAGAGAACAGCGTCCCGGCTGGAGGAGGTAGCCAGAGGGCGGTCCAGTGGCGCGCGGGAGGCACGAGGGGCGAGAGCGGAGGTGGGAAAGGGGGCGTGGCCGCGAGCGCGCCGGCCGGGTGGGCGTTTGCAGCGGGCAACAAAGCGATGCGCCCGTGAGAAATACAGGTAGCCGCAGCAGGGTGGGCGAGTGCGGGTCGCTGCGTCCCGCCCACGGCGTCCGGTTGGAGCGTCTGCCTGCGCTCCCAAAGGTCAGAGGAATGCGCCGTTGAACGGTTGCACCGTCGGGGCAGAGATCTCAAGAGGCTAGTGCGGAATTTGAAGCATTTCTTCAGTCGGTATTAACCCTGTATTCACAAGGTTCATTAAACGAATACTAACTGCAAGGCGGGGTCAGAACTGACCCTCCGTCTCTTCAATAATCTTTTTTTTTTGAGATTTAATATTCAACAAAGAACGATGCAATCTGTTTTAGAGACAAGAAAATTTATTACTTCATTTGTCATACCATAAACTGTAGAACAAACTATATAAACTACAAACCGATTAATTACAAATAAAGCCACTATTCCGCACAGATAAATCTATGAGATATAATATTTGGTGCTGTTAGGGTACAAAATAACTTCTGAAAGACAACAGTTGAAAGCTTGATACACAATTACAAATATAAAAAAATATTAGAAAATTATTAATGTAGTTAATCTGACTTTCAAACTGTCAAGAAACTTTGGCATACCACTGCAACGAGCAAAGAATAAATGAAATTCAGTCTTCCACGCTATTCTTACAACTACGTAACTTATGTTGGATTCATTGACAATCTAACGGAAAATAAACGAAAACCATTAGCAGAAGTATACTCTCAAGTTAGAGAGATTTGTTAGGTTAATTGCAAGATAGGGTCAAATATAACCCACAATTACATTTTATTTTATATTACCTGTTGTAGAATGTCGTGAGGAGAAAAGATACCCAAGTCGTCAGTCGTGGCGGAAGCAAAATGACTGGAATTTAAGATACAATGACTGCAAGGCAGCGCTGTTCAAGGCTTTTTAAAAGTGATAATTTCACTCTGGGGTCGCGGGTGACCCCATCCTTGTGATTCCAGGGTTAAGGGTGTAATCAGCACTAAAATGTGCATTGAATGAAAGGCGTGACGATTAGAATTTTCATCAGTAATACCACGTGTTCTTGGGAAATTGTCGATAAATCCCCGACCTGCACGGAGTTGAAACCTCAGTTGAATTTAATACGAGTGTTCCACGAATAGAATTACGTCCAACAGTTTCAAAGTGTGCAAAATATTGAAAATAATTTTGTTATACTATATTCGGGGTTTCTTCCACATGAACACGGCGATCGATACATACCACTTTCTATGACAGATGAAATGCAGTTTATTATTAGCCAGTAGGGAGGGGTAGTAAGAACAATCGGATAGAGAAAGCGATACATTTTTTGATATACACCGCCCAGATTGTGACATTTCATTTGTATACTTAAACTATTGTTTTTAATTTCACGACTGGATTTTTTTGATTGATTTTTTCGTGTTTCTGGGCGCGTCAACTGCTTTGGTCATTAGTCCCGCTAGTGTAGTGCATGTTTTTCTTCTCGGGAGATGGCGGTGATCTTCCCCGCTGGATGGCGAGATCCGGCGCCGACCTACCATCGGCTAGTGGGATTTCTCCCTAACCAGGACTCTCCCACCAGCGGGGCACCGCCCCAGCCGGGACAGTCTCTAAGCTCCCGACCGGTCTCCCGGAATGTGTGGGTGTGTAGTGCATGTTAGTGTGTGTGTGTAAGGGGAGAGGATAGGACAAGGAAGGGGAAGGAAACAACGCGCGCGGTCCGTGGCCCGTTTGTTAGGGTACTGCTCCGGCGTTCGCCTGGTGTTGATCGGAGAAACCACGAAAAACTACCGATCAGAGCAGCCGACCGCTAGAATTCTTCTCTAGACAGCGACTGAATTCGACCTAGCTGAAAAGCTAGTGTCAAATCCTGCCGCCGTCAGGACTCGAACCTAGGACTTCCCGGTCAGAGTTCACGACTGGAATAGCCTCAGTAATTACGAGGGGCATTCCATATGTAGTGGCAACTGTATTATATCAACCAATTCAGGAATATAAATGCACTTGTTGAGATTGAAGATCACTAAAATGTTATTAGGAATTTTGGCAGCAAATTTGATTTCATGTATAAAAGCCAACATTTAGGGAAAGTGAAGAAATGCGCAAATAGAATTCATTGTTTGTAAGACATACAGGAAAACTTCATACGGTACTTACAGCTCTTCAAAATAACCCTCGAAGATTTCTTACTATCTAGGTTTTTGACAACGAATAGGGATTTGAATGACATGGATTCAGTGCGGTTTATAAATGTCATGTACATAGATCTCTCTCTATAGTGCCTCAGGTCAGCTGTTACGATGCGAATGGCTTCCAATGAATGTGAGTCACTACACTGGCTCTATACACTAACTACCAAACCTTTTCGTAGCTTCGCGTAATATTGGCGTGCTTTTTTGTCTCGAAATACTGTATCGATCATTCACCACCACTGACTAATTCACTTCACATCCATGCTGAATGCTCTAGCATATCTACCTATTTAAAAAAAAAGAGTTTTCATTTATAAAGTTTTTAAGCCTTCTATTCACACAAATTTCGTGATTTTTTCTTTAAATGATATAAAGAATTCTATGTGCCATCACGTTCTCTTATCAGGTTTTACAGTATACACAGTTAATATTAATATATTCATTTTAATAGAAATAACGCGCACTTGCCATAATTTGTTCATTACTTGGTGGTGTGACAATTCATATCAACCAATCAAAACCAGTGGTTTCGTTATTGGAGCCGATACTTGGGCCAGGGCATTGGCTTTTACGGCTTCACTTCGCATCTTGAGAAGGCTTAACGTAGTGTTTTGGATGCCATATGCCATAGAGTTGAAGATCAATGAATAACTAATTAACACGGCGAACATTTTCGGTTAATGTTCCATTTATTGCGACTACATACAACCGAATTGAATGTGTATTCAAATGTTACTGATAAATAAACGCTGTGACATACCGATATGTCACATGAATATAAACTAACATTTATTTGAAGACAATATGGTGGAATATGCATTAAGAAGTTTAGACGATCGAAAGGTTAGCTACATCAAAATATAACGAACGCATGGATTGGCTGGGTGAGAGAAGGACGGTCAAATGTTATGAAAAAAAAGAAGGGAGTTTAATAGGAAGCTTCGAGGGGTGAATCATGCAAGAAGAATTCATTCTGACCGGCATCGCGTGTCTGAACGGATCGTGGGTCGTGAGAGGGAGCGAGGTAGTGCAGATAGTCAGAGTCGGGTTATCAGATTGTGAAATTTGAAGGACAGCAAATAATATTGCAGATATTGCATGTGAAAGTAATATTGATGCATAAATTGGGACTTCGTCGGGAGTGGTAATCGAGTTATAGGTTTCGGGACTATGTCATAGGACGTAATCAGGACTGATAATTTTGATAGTTTGACACCATCTTGGATAGGAGCAGAAGAGGATTTCTTGGAACTTTGGACTACGGCAAGCTCGCAAGATATTTCGACTGAGAAGTCTTCGAGGGACATCAACGAAGAATAGATAAGTTAACCGCGGTATAAAATTCTAAATTCAAAGATATCTTGATCAAAGGCCTAACATTAAAATCATGTATTAAATTCACTATATTGTTTGCAAAAAGGTAACAATAAACTTTGTTAAATTTTGTTCTTTAGAAAAGAAAGTGATCTTTCATTTAGTCAATCCAAACAGTAATGAACTAGGAATTAGAATCATTCTAATTTCAGATTCCCAGCAGCGCTGTATAGTCTGCGGATTCTATAATCCATTATAAAGGTAATAAGGATTATATATATCGTGACCCATTGACCCAGCAAGCCGGACGCTAAGATCTTTGCGAGATATTAAAGTAGAGAGAAAATTTGTATATCTCAAAATGGCGCGCCAACGTGATGCATAATTTGTTATAATTTATAACAATTGGTGACACGGATAAAATTAGTCTTATAAATTATAATAAAGTGATCCAAAGGGAATCTGAAATTTATGGATTGACATTTGAAATTAATTGTTAATTATAAGAAAGAGCCAAGACCATTTCATTGGTGTGATTTTAAAATAATTTAACAGAGATTTTAATTTGTATTAGAATTCAAAATGGATACTAGGAGCAAAAAATTGCGTATGGAGAATGTTAATGTAGATGATATGGCGTCTGCTAATACTAATCCCGAGGGAGAAATCTCGCGTGAAATTATTGAGATTGAACCACAAGAAAAGGAAATAATGGCTGCACCGTTAGGAAATATGGACCCTAATAATTTAATTCTTAAAATGTTAGCAGAAATGAACGCAAAACTTGAGCATAATAATACTAAATTAGAGGGAATTACTTCAGATATGAATACTAAATTAGAGGGAATTACTTCAGATATGAATACTAAATTAGAGGGAATTACTTCAGATATGAATACTAAATTAGAGGGAATTACTTCAGATATTAATACTAAATTAGAAAAAAATAACGCTAAATTGGAAGGAATGACATCGAAAATGTCATTAGAATTAAAGAATTTTCGTCAGGAAATACACGAGGAAATAGTGCAATTACGGGTGGATACATCGGCTGAATTCAATATTATTCATTGTAAAATTGAGTCTTTTAATAATCAAGTCGACCAAATGCAGAGGGAATTAAAAGAATCTGGCGACAAAATTAATTCCAAAGTTAATAATTTACAGGAGAGCGTTGTGACATTGGGACATTTACATGACCAACAATGCGAAAAGTTGACAATCGTCGAATCGCGTGTAGATAACTTAAACGCAATGTCGCTTCAACATGGCGAAAAAATTGAAAACATAGAATCTAAATTAGTTAATTCGGATAGTAAATTAGAAAAACGAATACAGGAGGGACTTAGAAACATTAAAATGGTGCAAGAATCTGAATCTGGGAAATACATGTCGGACATTAAGGACAAGATTGAACAGTTAGAAAACGAATTCACACGTTCGCAGGGAAATATAGCAATGAATGCATCGGCGCTTGTAATACCAAGCCACCTAAAATTTCATGGTGATATGAAAGAACAACCGTGGTCGTTTATTTCAAAATTAGAGAATTATTTTATGATAAATAATATCCCCGAAAGATTAAAATTGCATATAGTAGAACAAGCCATGTCGTCCAAGGCACATCATTAGTTGACCTCTTTAGTACCGGAACCGACTAATTATAAGGAATGGAAGGATAAATTCTTAAAAAGATATTGGAACGAAAGCCACAAGTTTGATCTAAAATAAAAATTAATGAGTGAAAGGTATAAGAAGGGTGGAGCCGAGAATATGTGTGACTTCGCAACACGTAAAATAGCAGCATTCAAGGCATGCGAAGACAGAATGGATAGCAATGAATTAATTAGAATTATTATTCGTCAGTTGCCTGTAAATATCCAAAATTTATTTATTGTGAAACTCCATGCCTATTGATTCTGAGGATCTGGTCGAACGTTTAAGTCGATTCGACTAGACATTGAATAGTGATTATGATCGTAGTAACGGGTATCAATATATTTAAAAAAATAAGGTATTCTGCCATGGCTTCGTTTAGAGCTTCTACTGAACCGATTGTAGTAATTTTTCCTTTAAATGAAAGAATGTGATCCCTAGATGTGTTATCAGATATTGTTTGAGTTGATTGACTAACATTTACGGTGTAAATAAATTAATTCTTTAATTCTTTAATCGTACGCTTATTAATAGTCAATTGTTTTCTTCCAAAGGGTGGCTGTTTCCAAATCGATATACGTGAGTCGATATTTGTGAGTCCACGTGCGCTGCTTCATGGTGGCACTGGTGATGTTTTGTTTTGTTTGTTGAGATTAGTTTGCAATTCGTCAAGGTTTTGTTTGAGTGTAACAATTGCATTGTGGTGTTCACAGTTTTTATGTATTTGCTTTTGTGGTGTATTTTGTAAGAGAACATTCGGACAGTTGGTTTTGTTCGGTTATAGTGAAGTTTTACATAGGTTATGTCGAATTCCGAATCCTTGCCCACGCGCCCCAAAAGACGCAAACGTACATTAACTGGACGTAGGGAAAGAGAAAGTCAGCGAAGGTGTGATAGTGAGGTCATTTCGTTTTCTGTTGGGTCATTGTCGATGAAATGTCAGTTTTGTTCTGCTTTGTTCTTCCCATGTGAGAGAAATTCTGCAAACCAGTTTACTCTGTGTTGCTTAAATGGAAAAATAAGTTTACCTTCGAGCAATATGCCAGAAGAAATCAAACAGTTGTTTATAGGAGATAATGACACATCAAAAAACTTTAGAAACAATATTCGTCAATATAATAGTGCTCTTTCTTTTGTGTCATTTGGTGCCAATATTGCATTGCCACCAGGTCATGGACCATACGTGTTCAAAATTTTGGGAACTCCGCATCACAGAATATCTTCCTTATACCCTGAAGATCCAAACAATGCGACATATGGACAGTTATATATTTTAGATGTTGCTGATGCGAATACAATTAGATTGAATAATCCTGCGAATAGTAATTTAAGAAAAGACATAATTGAATTTCTCAATGGTGTATTATGTAAATACAACCCCTATATTAAGACCTACAAAATAATGCATCAGAAAATTTGTGAAGAAAAGGAATTATCAATGAAAGAAAATCGTCCATCTTTAGACCTGGTACTTCGATTCTATCATGAGCCACTTTCAGATCCTCGCAGGTACAATGTTCCAACATGTTCTGAAGTTGCAGCTGTTTTTGAATCCTCGGATGGTGCTCCACCTTCTCATAGGCATATAGCAGTGTATCCAAAAGTTGGAGGACTCCAAAAAATAGACTATGATAGTATGCATTGTGATCCATTGTGTTATGTGTTGATGTGGCCATGTGGTGAAACTGGGTGGCACATTTCCATGTGTGCAGATGGTGTACGAAAAACCAAGGTACGTAACAATGTAACAATGAGAGAGTATGTGTCATATAAACTTGCTGTTCGAGGATCACTGCCTTCAGGAGATTTTAATCCAGTTTTAAATGGTGGAAAGTTGACACAACAGTTAATTGTTGATTATTATTGCAGAATTGAAGGTGATAGATTAAAATTTATTCGCAACCAACAAGCAAAGCTGAGGGTCGACACTTATATTGGTCTTGCTGATGCATTACAAGTTCGGGCAAATGATGAAAATTTGAGAGCAGGGCGAATTGTTATTCTACCTTCAACATTTATTGGTAGCCCACGCAATATGATGCAGAATTACCAGGATGCTATGGCAATAGTGAGAAAATTTGGAAAGCCAGATATTTTCATCACTTTCACATGCAATCCATCTTGGCCTGAAATTACCAACAGTATAAATACATTCGAATCTGCTAGCAATAGACCAGATATAGTTGTCCGTGTTTTTCATGCAAAAGTGAAAGAATTGCTTCGTCTAATTAATCAGAAGCACATATTTGGTAGAGTACAAACATTTCTGTACACAGTAGAGTTTAAAAAAAGAGGTTTACCTCATGTTCATCTGCTACTGTCTTGAAAATGATTTTAAATTGAGAGAAATATCTGATATCGACAAAATTGTTTCTGCAGAAATACCAGATCCCAATGACACAAAATTATACAATTTAGTTAAGACCCATATGGTACATGGCCCATGTGGAATTTTAAATCCTTTGTCAGTATGTATGGAAAATGGAAAATGTAAAAAAGAGTTTCCAAAACCATTTTCAGCAGAAACCAAAGAAAATGTGAATGGGTACCCACTCTATAAAAGACGAAATAATGGACAGACATGCCTAAAAATGTCACGAGGCAATGAAATTCTGGTAGATAATGGTTTTATTGTGCCTTATAATCCTTTCTTATTGAAGTATTTTGAAGCTCATATTAATGTAGAAATTTGTGCGAGTGTTCATAGTGTGAAATATATTCATAAATATGTTTACAAAGGTCATGATTGTGCTAATATACAAATATCTTCAGAAGATGGAATTCTAATACATGATGAGGTATCAACATTTTTAAATACACGGTATGTTAGCGCATGTGAGGCTGCTTACAGAATTTTTGCATATAGCATGCATGAACAATCGCACAATGTAATTCGCTTACCTGTTCACTTGCCTCATGAACAACAAGTTTACTTTACCAATGACAATGCATCTGAAGCTTTGTTTAGAGCACAGTCAAGAAGCACTGAACTTATGGCTTGGTTTAATTTAAACAAAAACCCGTCCACAAGATGTTCTTTTACTTATCCCGAAACACCACTTCATTATGTTTGGGATAAAAGCCACAACTGTTGGAAGAAACGTTCAAGATTTGCAAAAGTGATTGGTAGAATGTATAATGTTTCCCCCTCGGATTCAGAAAGATACCACCTTCGCTTGCTGTTGCTTCATGTTATTGAAGCCACAAGTTTTGAGGATATGAGAACATTTAGAAATATTGTGTATCCTACATTTAAGGAAGCTGCGATGCAACGAGGTTTGCTAATGGATGACTCTGAATGGCATCGCTGTTTAGAAGAAGCCTGTGTTTTTCAAATGTCTATTCAGCTAAGACAACTTTTTGCATTTATTTGTGTATTTCAACAGCCCTGCAAAGCAAATAATTTGTGGGATTCATTTAAAGATTCTCTGAGTGAAGATCTACTCCAAAAACACAACGCTGAAGTTGCATATCAAATGGCCT
>BLKR01013133.1:0-13553 GCA_011170035.1 Teleogryllus occipitalis | reverse complement strand
ACACAACGAGCAGAATGAAAGCTGACAGAATTTGAAAGAATTCTGAATGCGTAACATAATGAGCTTATTTTAGTGCTTAATTCTGTTATATGCACATTCCATTTGAGGTTTGACTGAATTGAGAGATCTAGAAATTTGGTTACTTTAACATCAGCTAATTGCATATTGTTCATTTTCAATGGAGCATACGATTTCCGATTTGAAACGCAAAATTGCATTGAGAATTGAAAAATTGAATAATAATTATTTGTTCTGAGATGTAGAATGTGGGTTAAGAATTTGTTTAATAAGCTTGTCACTTCATAGTGAGTTCCGAATAATTTTTATCGATAAAAATTGAATAGGATCAAGATTTAATTTCTATGTATGGCTAACTTTACTTTCTAACATTTATGGCTATCTAACAATACTTTTTAACATTAACGGCTTATTATGACAATATAAAATCGGTAGAGAAAATTGCCTCTTGGCCTATTCCTACACTACAGTTTATTCGTTTTTCAAATTCCCCTTACAATCGATGGGCATACAAAAGACAGAAAACTTTTAAAAATATCTTTCTTCGACAATAACATCGAAAATTTCTAATTCCTCGCCTAATTTTGCTGTAAGGTACGCGTATGATAAAATAATATGGAAGTAATTGAATGTGGCGTCTCCGTCGCTGTAAACTGCTTTAAAAGTATTTTCATATGTTGAAGATTTTTTCCATACTTCATTTTATTTATTCTACCCTTGGTTCAAATATGTTCGTACAGAACCTCGCTTTGGGCTTACCAATGAATCTGAGTAGCTGTAAAATGTTATACTTCCGCTCAAAAATTCCCAACATCCAATGGCCTTCTATATGACCTCCATACGGAAAATGAACTGGTAATATTGCAATTTCAAAATTATAAAGGCAGTAAAAAATAATTGCAGGTATGGAAAGTGCGGATAGTAAGAATTTAGCACAGCTATATTTGGATTTCTAATTTGAACATAAATGATCACGTCTAAGCATCAAGTAAGGCGAAATTCTCTATTCTCCTTTGTTATTCTCTATTCCTATTATAAGATCATTCTCAATTAGTTTCTTAGAAAATTCTTACGCAAAAGCTTCTACAACTAGATTGAATTCTCCTGAGTTGCTTAACACATCCATGTTTTTCTCCCCCACAAATTCAGTCTGATTTGCGTTCTGAAGGGGAATACACACACACGTTTTAAGTCACATTAAGTTGAAAATAGATCTTTGCACTCTTCCGAAATGTACTATTCTCTAGTATTATACTTACATTTCTGTTTTTCTTTTCTTTCCTTCATATTCTTCAAATTCGATATTCCAAGGCAATTTGAAAATTTCTTATAAAAAAAAGCCATGAAGAATTTCTAATCTTAAATTCACAACAAATTCTGTCGCTCGAATTTCATTTCATTTTATTGGTTTGTAAACTATGAAGGTGCCAACCTAGTGGAAGAAAATAATGGTGCCGTGGATTGAAACTAACCACCGAGTACATAGATTTATTTAGGTGGTATTGGTTTAATTCTAAATCTACCCACTAAGATCGCAGCGCTTAAAAAGAAAAGCATGTTTTTCAAATTTTCTTTGAATTTTTCGCCGGATCTGAAAAAAAATTATTGCTTCCCCATAAGGAGATGGAGGCGAGTCAAACGACACTTGATATGTCTCGATTGGTGCACGGGAAGTACTCTAGCCGTGTGTGAAAAAACGCACATACGAACATTCGCACTCTCGGGAGATACTCAAATACTCTCCAGGGATTAAACATCTTGATTGACCTCTCACATGTGAAAAACACGAATAAAATAGATTTAGCGGATTACAAAACTCACAGACACAATTACATATGGAATATACCAATTACACAATTTACAACAGATAACACTAATGAGAATCTACATTATTGCATACACCAGAGACTATACCACTATCCCAATAATATGAGACTAGTAATTACACAGATCTATTACAGTAAACCAAACAAGGTGTGACGAAGTAGTAATAACCATTCCACAATTTGAATTGAAAGGTAGGTTCTGACAACAAAAAATTATAGTTCTACATTTGAATCTATAATATATACTTTTACAAACTATTTGTGAAACAGAACGGACGGGGCTTCATGGGAATGAGGGTACACTGTGAATAGAATGAGCTTTTTAAGGTAAATAAAAACACATTAACCTTTTTCCCTGAAATATATAAAACAAATATTTCCTTTGTCATTTTTCTGAGACATCTTCAGATAGTGTCCAGCAATTTTTTGAGGATTTCCTTCTTAGTAGGTACGTTTTTTTGTGATTTAATAAGATAGCATGTTTCTAAACATTTTTGGAGAACAAAATTATTTTTTTACTGTAGAAAGAACAAGAGAGAATTTCATATGTGACGGAATTGGTACATCTGGACAGCTCTCCATCGCACACAGCCTAGCAATCACACCCGTTCTTCAGACGTGGGTGGTTACTGAACATCAGAAACTGCAGCGCGGTTTTCCGGTACACATGAGTCTACAACAGTGCTTTGAGGCTGGGAAATACGCACAAAGCTCCGATGGCAAAATTGGAAAATTATCAATAACACATTCTACGGTGATCTATTCTTTTGAGGTCAAAGCAGCGAAGACATTTTTTGTTTCCGACATGATAGCATGAGTTGTTTCACCAGAAAGGACTTTCTGTGGAATCGTAGGACGGGGTGGAAATCGTAAAGAAAGAAAATTTCAGATGAAAAGAAACACGATAATATTACAGACTTTTTTTATTATCTAGATTAGCTATACTAAACAAGACACTTATTAAGTAAACTTAGTGAAAACACAATAGATGTTCGCAGTGAAGTTCTGTGAGAACTGAAGTCCCAACTTTTTTTCATATTTCAATGCCATTGTGTTGCACACGTCCGCGTTGCTGAGATGTTCAGGCTCCTTCCTCTCCTCGGCCGTAAGGCTCTGAATCTTTCGTGGTGAAGTAGAAAACGCCCGCATGCCTGAAAAGAAAAGTTCGTGCAAATGTCACTGCTCTAAAACAATTTTGAAGAATTCGGGGGGAGTTGAGTGCTTGTTTAGAGGTGCTTTTATACGAGTATACCCAGCTGGGTGTTTTTCAAAAAAAGTTTTTTTGCGTCATTCACTCGATTGGTAAGTATCGGTAAGATCCGTTTCGGATCATTTGCATGGACGCTGGCATGGAAAAGCTTCCTCACTATTTACTCTTAGTAATTTAAAATGCACAGATATTCTTTCATTACCGCAGCTTCACTTGGTAAGGGCTAGTCATCCACATTCACCCCACAACAGCAGAATATTAGCGTTCTTTTTTAGCAGCAGCGATGGATTTTCAACCAGCGCAAGGGAGGCTTGCCCTTGGGTGCTTACCTACCGGGCTGAATCCGGGGAGGGCAGGATGGAAAAGAAAGGGTAGGGTGAGGGATATAGAATTACTACATTTTCTCTTTGCTTTTGTTTCACGAAATTGAAATGAGCCACGCTTCAAAGGTTTATAAAAATAAATGTTAATAATTTCTAGGGCATTCGAGGGTTTAAAAAATGATCACTTTCTCCAGTGAACATACGCAATGAGTTTGCACATAACCGAGTTGAAGAACAGAACGTTTCCCGCTAACAACTATGAAAAAAAGTGGCCTACCAGTCAGAGGGAAATGCCACAAGTAAAAATGCGTATAAAATTCATAATCAGTTTAGTTTCATATACTCATTGGCAAAAAGTGATAAATTTTTACTCCTCCACAACCCGCAGAAGTTTCTAATATTTGTTCTGCGATACTCTTATTCTAAATGCAGGAACAGTCGTACAAATGAAAACTGAAACATCTGATATATAACTCGGGAGAATTTGTAAGTAATGTGACATGTATGCTGAGGACTTACTCGCTGGGTTCTGTCAGGTACGCCTTCGGGTTGTTCTGGCACAATTTGTTCGTGAAAGCATCATATGAGTAACATTGTGTGCCCACGATAGATGAAGAATTGCTGATAGCGTTGGCAAACAACATTACGGCTCTGTTATGACTGCAGGCGAGACTGTAGTCCAACGCAGGAGATGTGTCGATATCTGTAACCAATAGGAGATTCCATTAAATCAGGGCGAAATGAACGGAACATGAAGATCAAAGCGCCTTTTATATTTTAATAACACCTGTGGCTGCTAATCGCTAAAATATTAAAAAAAAGGGTTTCTTCCAGAGTAATATTGTCACAACTCTCGAAAGAGGAATGAGAAATGATTACCAAGAAAGAAACAATACTCAAATTTAAATTCAAATTCTAGGCTATTAAAGTTAGTGTTTGATGAAAAGGTCCCAATGTTGGTTTTTACTTTCTCAGATACGTACGTATATACGGAATAATAGACGTAGTATACAGAACGCAATGTAATACTGCGCGTAAAAACTGCGGATTTTCAGCAGAAAAAAATGATTGCCGGGCCCTAATAGCATAAAAGCTGACAAATCCAGTTGCTAAATTAAGAAAAACCAATCCCCTAACCGTGGTGTAGTCAGAATGCCTATTTCGTGGGTACTTGACGTCGAAAAATCAATTGAAAATCCGTCCGTCCGTCTGTCCATCCGTTTGTCCGTCCGTCTGTTCGTCTGTCGTATGTGAACAAATCTAGCGTCTAAACCGTGCGTACGATTTTTTTCCAAATTGGAGAAACCCCTGTATTTTTTGCGCGACTTAAAGCTTTGCGATTTGAAAAACATTAATTATTTTTTGAGGAAATTTATATGAAGCACTAGTAACATTTTCAAAATATTCTCAAAAACGCTCCAAGTTTTATCTTGAAATTTCCTGTAAGAATAGAGTTAAATACACTTATGAAGGTGGCACACGTCAGATTTTCAGGATTAACTGAAGTTTCGAAAATTGTAAAAGTATGCACTTTTTCGGCAACTTCTTACAACTACGATACTGCAGAGAGAGATTTTTCCTAAAATTGAAATTTCTTGTTCATAAATAGTTTTTTCATTAAGATCATGTCTACTTTTTTGTAAAATGCAGTAGTTTTCGTGCAAGAGTGGGTGCAACATTTTCGTTTAAAAAAATTACAAAAACAAAATTTTCTTGTAAACAGCTCCAAATTTTTTTCTTTCGAGTTTTGGTAAAATTAGTGCTAAATGAGCCCTATGCCGTGATATAAACGCCATATTGCTCTATTCTTTTGTTTTTTCAAAAACTTCAAAAATGAAATATTTTTGACTAGTCTCTCACGTCTGTAAGACTTACGTTAAGGCGATTTCTTCATGAAAATATCTTTCATGAATAATTTTTGATGTGGATAACTTATTGTAATTTTTGAAAGTTCAGGGAATACGCCTGGAATATGACCAGAACCATTTTTACCATAATTTTTAACCAAATAATAGAAAATTAAAAAAAAATTGCAGCCGTTTTTGACAAAAAAATTGTTTCAAATTGCTGATATACACACACAATTAAGCAAAAGGTCCTCAAATATTCGATAAATTGTATTACATGATGTTATTTCAATATATGTTTTTCAACAACCGATCTCATAATTACGTAAGTTTTAGCCACTTAACGGTAATTTGCAAAGGACATACTACGGTTACTCTTTTTGACGCATTAATTGGGATTCAATATGTTGTTTAATAATTGTTTTACTAATTCCTTCCAGTCAGGCCTTTATATTACGTTTCACATAGCGTTTCTTCACAAGGATATATACCTGAATGTGTTTATATTTGAGAAACAAATAATACAAATTTTACATGTGTCGGTTGAACCTAATTAGTAAGAAACTCATCGCGCACTGAAGTTTCCCAGATAACATTCTGTCGCAGTCAAAGTATTCGTTTCTTAGAAACTTGCAACATTTTTCTACACACCCGTGTACAAGTAAGGTATTCCCTGTGCAACCAGAACATTTGAAGCAGACGGGCTGTACGCACCGAATTTGTTGCATCCGGGCTGCAGGCGGTGGCCGTCGTGCGGCATGAAGTCCACGGGGCCCGTCATGTCGTTGGCGCCCAGCCGAGACCAGTCAGTGTGCAACGCGGTCACATAGTCAGCGTCCGTCGAAGAGATAGGATCCTGGCACCCAAACATGGTCGGGTAGAACAGCGGGCCCGCCGGGTCCAAGCCTGCCAGCACCAAACAAATTTCTATTAAAACACATAAATGTTTCATATTTTATAAAATTACAAAGATCGTTGTAACGATTGGCTCAAACGGCGTAGAATCTCCTCAGGTAAATGTTAAGATTCGAAGGTGTATTTGTCACTAATAGTGAGATGAATGGATCCAGCAAAGGTAATAATATAGTGCACTGAACGAGTCTTCAAATGAAGATAATTACTTTCATGGTTTTTGAGCGGACTTTGATGATCGAAATCATCGCCAAAATCTATCAATAAAATGCTCTGAAAGTGCTTTACAAATGCTCTAAAAGCAAGGAAAAGTGACGTAAAAAAAGTGATCAAAACCTGCATAGATGAACAGCACAATCTGTTGGATATGTTATTGAGCAATAAAGTCTTCTTTCTTTGTTTTTTTACCAGGAAATCTCTTTATTTATCCTAAAATCAGCTGACCCGACAATAGCGTCAATAGGCGTCACATGAACTTTAAATTACATACTTACATCGGCTGACATTACAGCTTTTGAGCGCAGAACAGAGTAGGCTACTGAGTATTTCTGTGAAAAACATTTGTTTCAATTTATAATTATTGTTTGTAGCAAGTGATTTTAAAGTCAATGGTCTCAGCGAAAAACGCTTTCCAAATTACGAAAATTAAAAAAAATGTTTAATTGACCGAAATCCAAGAAATATGGAAACAAACTGCAATACAAAAATGGGCCATTTGCTTTCGTAACATCATAAAATTAATGGCTATACAAAAAGGTTCTGTTCCAAAGTGAAAAGAAAAAAATGACAGTACGTTAAAATCCACCTTCTTGTCATGAAGATTGGTAATCAGCTATTTGAGAGCCGCCGTAACTTGATCCGTCTTCCCTTCAACTTCTGTCTGTGTGTGGTTCCTTGAACGATATGAGGAATTGCGAATGGGAGACTGATAGCGAGAAGGACGGAATGAATGCTGATGGTGCCACGAGTGGCAGGGGAAATGGTAGACCCCCCAGGAAAGTACCGCAAACTGGTTTTTTACTCGGATGAACAGAAAAATGTTCCCAGCGTTCGCAGCGGGATAAATCGTCACCGCAACATCATGAGTAAGTGTGGCCAACTCTGCGCAAAAGGGTTTCAGATAATAACTATCATGAGGAAAGTTTCTTCTTTTATATACTTGTTGTTTATCTCACAAAACCCAGGTAAAAAATTTCACTGGTTCTACTCCGAACAAAGCTAATCATTTCTTTGGTTTCTTTCGCTAAAATACGATGCAGAGTCTTTGAAGAACGTGAAAAGTTTTGTTCTTTCCAACAAGAGACAATTTTTAAATTTTAGATTTGTGATGAAAAGCCACAACTTATTACTAGTGAATTTTGTTTAATTACTACCCAGAATTGAATCTGGACTATCATCACTGTATTTGCTGCATTTTGAGTAAAGAAGCTCTGAGATGTATTGGCATAGTAACGGCGTTAAAAAAATATTTCTCTAGAAGAACATAATGAATGCATTTGCGATGAAAAACTAAGTTAAGATATGTTTTATCAGACGAATATAACAGCCCCGACACGTGTTTCAAACTGCTTTCACGCTGATGAATATAAAAGTTATGGCACTTGAATGCAGGATTACATATTTTCAGGCGTATGAAAATAGAGATAATGGGACTGGATTCAAATTCGGAATAATTTCCGGGCTGATGAAAATGAAGATGATGTCTCTGAAAAAGAGTTTAAATTCATCTTCCTTCTGGAAATTAATGGAGAATATGACATTGGGACTTGGTTAAAAAACGTTTCCCCTGTTGAAATCCATGGCACTCAAACTGGTTCAAAAGACTTTCCAACTGAAGCAAATGAAGCTTAAGGGCCAAGAATCTCCGTGCAGGTGAAGATGCCGTTGCGTGTCGCTCACCGATGATGAAGCGCGGGCGGCTGGGCAGGTTGCGGGCGATGTGGCCGGTGACCTGCGCGCCCAGGCTGTGGCCCACCAGGAGGCCGATGGTGACGGTGGGCGGGAGCCGCGCCAGCGCCTCCGCCACCGCGCGCCCCACGCGCGACACCATGGTGACGGCGGCGCCGTACTCCAGCCACGTGCCGCTCTCGTGCCAAGCCACCAGCACCAGGTTGAAGCCTTTGTTGCGGTAGTACGCTGCACAGCAGGACGAAGAAATGAGATTTTCGTAAGGAGGGGCATACGGCGTATTATACTACAAAGACTAAACAGGACGAGTTATTTCAGGAGCAAAGGATCAGCACCGCAGATTCTTTGCATCAAAGAAAATTTGTTGTGTGAGTTTGGCGAGCTGCACTTGGTTACTGCACGGCTGCATGTTAACCAAATTTGATTTTCCTAAACGCCGAGAAGCCTGTGATTCTGGTGAGCGCAATGGGCAACTTTCAGAAGAAAAATACATTTTGTTTAGAATCAAGTTTCGAAAAAGAAAAATTTTTTACTTGTTCAATCTCCCGATCAAATTTGCCACCAAAGCGCAGCCCCTAAAAGCTTTCTTCCCGCGTGGCCACCCACCATTAAAAATACTTTCGCCAACCTTCTCAGAACAAAAGGGCAATAAAAGCATTAGGCCAGTGACTTCCGCGTAAACCGCCGTTCCCAAGGGCCCACGCCCGCCGAGATCATTGACCGCCGTTTCTCGGCGCCGCCACAGTGGGGGATTAAGCCCTCATTAGCCTAGGACTGGGTCACCCCGGCGCGCGGCGCCCTTCACACCTCCATCGCTCGCTACGTGGCAAGCCACCCAGAAATGTATACAAATATTTCTGGGAATCGCTTCGGGCCCCCTCGCGAATACAACCCCGTTAATGCATCTCACCGACAAAGAGATTTTCAAGAGCACTGCCGACGCGCCGCTCCGCTCCTTGGCCACCTGCAGGCCAGATGCCTCAATTCCCGTGGGAAGGAATTCTCAAATACAAACGGGCCGCCACCGCGGGCACCTCACGTGACACAGCCTTCGTTTCCGATCGCCGTTAATGTCACGTGACACTCCTCTCCCCGGGCCCTAAGGCGCATCACGAATAGGGAGCCGATCGCGGGCACGTAAAACTTTCCCGCCTTACGATAGGCCCAAGTCATAGCCATGTGACTCTCCCCTCCACGGCCTCAATCACACCCCCAAATTAAATAAATACCACGACTTCGCTCCCACATGACAGACTAGACAGAGAATTGAGGGAATAGACAGAACGAACAGACTAGACAGAGAATTGAGTGAATAGACGGAGAACAATCGACATAACAGACTGACCAACAAAACTCAACAGAGTCGGCTGTTCCTGCTTCGTCTATCAAGGCGATTAGTACGGCCAAATGAAGCCTGCCCCAAATTCGTGCCACTCGCGGGCCGCAGCCGCCACCTGGCCGAATTCACGGCAAACTTCACCACCAGCTCCGGTCATCTGAGTCCGCGTCCATGCCAATTCGCACCACCGAACTGCCTGGAGCCAATCTCAGCCCGGACATCGACACACTCAGCCGAGTGATTTGGGTTGGTGCCTTGCTACAAAACTGTAAGTAATCTAAACCCAAGTGTACTTCAAGAAAGAAGAGCAGTCAGTAAAACTATACACTTTCAAAGGTCCTCCGGCTCACCATTAACCAACCAGTTGTATTTACGAAGTTGATATGCAATTAAATTTATTTATTCTCATTGTATATTGTATATCATTCCCCTAAAGGCAAAATATCCCCTGAAACCCGTTCTGATCCCCGTATATAGGCGGACTCGCAGCACGGCACCTCCCAGTGCTGCATCTGCTACATTACTTGATGCTTGAATAAGAGTGAGTCGAATAACAGCGGGAGCCTCTGAATTTGTGACACGTTCTGGCAAACTTCTCCTACGTTGCCTATTGTAGAGGATTTTTTTAGGGATAAAAAATAATTTAAACTTGAACATTCAATTAAACCCGCGATGAAGTTAATTTTCTTTGCACTAGTATTTACATGATTGTCAACTTCGAAGGAAAAATAGTGAAATAAGGAGAAATCAACATATTAATTAAATGAGTACGAACAGATCATAGCTTCATGATGCTGTAGTACCAGAATTCATTCTACACACAAACACAACCTTCGCCTTTACACAATTTGAAAGTCTTCATAATACTAAAATAGGATATTCCGAAACTTCCATGATGTGCGAAATCATAAGAGTTTGAAAGTGGTTTTCAGAGCGTTAAAACTAATTATGAACGCTGGAAAGAAGTTGAAAACGTCCGGAACATAATCAATACATATTTCGAAATGATTATTGCTTCCTATTGAATATTTCACTTAAAATTAAAACCGTGTTATACGGCATTGCGTTTACATGCTAATTTGTCATTTTCTACTATACGTTCAAACTTCAAATCAAATCCAATACAATCTTTAAATGCCTAAATGTTTTGTCTCCGTCCACATCTACCACCAATTTTCGTAATATTACGTAACTGTTATCAATAATACGCAAGAGTGTGTGTTGTGTTAACACTTCCGTTTACCTAGATAAGCAATTCCTCAATCATGACGGAGCATCAAAGGGCAGGTTCAAAATAAAATATTCAAGATTTCATGAGAAAGAAACATTATGTTAAAATTTTAATCAAAAGGGAATTGCTGTACTTCTTATTATGGCAAATGTTTCCTAATATGAAAATTTTTATTATAAAAATGTTGTTCTTAAGTGTGCCTTTGAAGTTTCAAAACAAAATTTATATTTCCCTCATTCTCATACAATTTTCGTAATTTTTCTTGTGTGAAGCGATAACCGTTAGGTTTCAAGAGCAGAAGTCACTCTCACCTTTCACAATTTGACGCGAGTATACGTTGTAAGGTGTATTGAGCCAGCCAAAGGAATAAACTGCCATCGGTAGATCTTTTTTCCAACGCAGGTGGTTGACCAGTTTCGGTGCATCATTCAGAGATACTTCGTAGCGATCGGTGATAGATCCTCTGTAAATATCCAAAGTAAAAGATGTATACAATTTTACAATTGCTAATACCAATTTAATATAAATGCAAATATAATTATGTGGAATTAACAGTATATACAAGTTAAGTATATACAGTATATACAAGTTAATATAATTTTTCATTATCCTGTGAAGTGCGCGGTTAAAATCTAAATAAAAATTATCAAAGGCTAATTAAGTACTCACCCGTAGAAGAATACTAATTTTACTCTTGTCAAGAGAAATTTCACTAGAACAGAAAAAATAAGAGTTAGTATGTATTGTATCTTTATCATTTAAGATCTCTGAATTCCGACAAGGAGAAAATATATTCTTAGCTGTACGTACCTACCATTTCGGGTACCGGCATGCAGTGTTTAGCATGTTCCATAGCTTGGTATGTATTCGCAGAGACATTTGCTATGGAATACTTGTTTATAAAATCATTAATTGGGTTTTCAAGTAAATTATCTAAAATACTTCTACGACCTTTGCCTGAAAAATATAAAATATAAATTAATATTTTAATATTAAAAAGGTATAATTAGCGTTTTTAAGGATATTGGAATTTAATTGAAATATGAAAATTTGTTGAATGTAGAATCATTGTTAAACAATCTCTATCCTTTTTCAGAAACAGAAAAATAAGAGAAAAAATATTTTATGAAAACAATCCGTTAGTGACAAATGTTAGGTGCAATCATCAAAACACTCTCACAGAAGGCGGCAAACGATTGAAAAAGCGTTTCATAAATTATTGGAACGTTCATGAATAGAAGGTATTCTAAAATAATAATAATAACTACAATAATAACAATAACCATAATAACAATTATAACGATGATGGTACTAATATAATGTAATGGTTGAGTCTAATGGCTACTAGAGTTAGTAATGTGCCATTGATTGGCTACGTGGTAAGAAGAAGAAAAGGAGAGACTCACTCTTCCCAACGGCGAGCGCTGGGGCAAGAAGCAGCAGCAGGAGCAAGGGGCGGACGGACTGCATGGTGCGGCAGGTGGCGACACTCTGAGGCTGAGGTGTATCTTTACTTGCATCGACACCTCGCATCGGCCCTGCGCCGCCCCACCCCGCCCCCACCTGCGCTGCCCTTCGCCCCCGCTGCTTATGCCGCTCTCCGTCAGCTTCCGGCGAGGAGCTGCCGACTCTCCACCCCCGCCCCTACTCCCCAGCCGCCACGCACCGGATCGGTGCTTACGACGCCCTCCGTCAGCTTCCGGCTCGGGGTGGCTCACTGCGACCCCTGCACGCCCTGCTGCCCTGTTTCCTTATAGTGACGCCCTACTGCGGTGCAAACAATTTTATGTAAAGGAACATTTCGGGGAATGGGCTCCAAGAAAGGGTGCGAAGTTATCATGGCCTCTCCCATTCATATATTATAGAAAAAGCAAAGGTGCTAAACAGCATATATATATATATATATATATATATATATATATATATATATATATATATATATATATTGTAACCGTACCTCCTCACCTCACCGTACCGATTACAAAAGTAGATCTGTCATTTGCCTACTTCGCGACGTGTGATTACACCGTCACGCATCCCTGGGAATATCTCAATTTACGGATAAACTTCCCCATTGGTAGTGGGTTCGTCTTTGTTAAACTACTGATCAATTAACAAGCCAACACAATTTTTCAGTTTTAAATGACAAATAACATATATTCTATTGAATGAAAATCACTGTACAAATGAAATTCACAGATCCTCCTATGTTCTCATTTTTCGTAAAATCATGGTAGCTAATTCCCTACATAAACTGCAGTTTTTCACTAAAGTAATAATAACTCAGATCCCTGTTTACAAGAAAACAAGCAATGGATACATATTTACACTTCACAAAGAATATCACACATGAGACACACAAATCATAGTACAAATATTCATCCTGTAAAAGAAAAATACATACACACAATATTCGAAATTCACTACTACCTTTTAAATCACTAACTACGTTACACTCAATAGTCACATTTGACCTTCGGCTTCTACATAGCCTTTCAACACAAAATTTTGTTTCATAACGTCTCTTAAATGATTTGAATCATTAAAATATGACTCTAAATAAATAATTCTGTACAAAACAACTTCTATCATAAACATAAAGAATTACTTTAATCTGATTCTTGTTACGACTGTCGAAAAGAAATAAAACCACTGGCTAGCAAGACCAATGTTCTAAGAAACTTGCCCGATCAACGTCTGTTTTTGAGGGAAGCTCACATTACAACGTTTTGGCTAGTATAATGATAATCCTATCTCACAAGTTTTTTCCAGACTGAAATCTAATGAGTGTTCTTTCTGTGACTCACAACCGGCGAATCCCTCAAGTTGGTCCCGCGCTGTGTAGTTGGCCCGTCGCGCGACCCTCGCGCCTCAAGGTCGTCGTTCTTCTGCAAGGTCCCTGCGTTGCCTGTCGCACTGAAGTATTCCGAACACCGTCT
>BLKR01013132.1:0-13555 GCA_011170035.1 Teleogryllus occipitalis | reverse complement strand
CTACAGATTTATTTCTCCTAATTTTTGCGATCCTTTTTCTAATAATTCCTGCATCGACTCTAAAGGTTTCTATTACGGGTGTTGTTTCATTTACTGTTATCTGATTCTTCGGCTTGAAAACCGATGCGTAATGCCTATTTAAACAAGCCGCCTTTTCACTGTCATTTGTAATTAACGAACCGTCAGCTCCGCAGATCGCTGGAATACTATCTTTGTTCCCTTTCTTATGTCTTACATACTTGAAGAAATTTTGCCAACAGTTCGAACGATCGTTTAGAATTGATTTCAGGTAATTTTCTTGGGTATGTAACTTTAATGCTAGTAAGTCTTTAGATAATTGTAGAAAATTATTTTTCTGTTCCTTGTTAACATTACGTTTACTATACGCTTTCCTAACCTTCCTTTTCAGTTGCCTCACTTCTTTGTTGAAATACACGGGATCCGAATGGCACCGTAGATTCTTGGTAGGCACGAATTTTGCTAAGCATTCTAAAATTATGTTCTTAAAGTTTGACCATATCTGTTCTACTGTACATCCGCTAGAAGCCCAAGTTGAATATTTGCTTTTCAAATATAATTGCATGTTTGTAACGTCTGTTCTATAAAACTGAAAAATTTTTCTTTCTTTTGCGAGATCATTTCGCTTACCCTCTCTGCACATTTTTAGAAGAACTCCTTTGTGGTCGCTAATGCCAGGAATTATTTCGCAGGAAAGAAGTTTGTCCACCGGTCTAATAAGGAAAACGTCCAGTAAAGCATTATCGCGTGTCGGTTTGGTCACTACCTGCGTTAAGCCGTTGTCCCAAACCAACTCGTTAACGAGGCGTTGGGCGGCACCTTCAGCCCCCACATCCCCCTCCCAGGTAGCGTGCGGTAAATTTAAGTCTCCTCCGATAATGACGTTTTTCCCACTTTTCCTGATTACGCGGGTTCGCTCTACAAGTCTTTGTAACGGTTCATGTCCATCTTTCTGTCAGCTATACGCGCCTATAATTTCCCATTGGGTTTTTGAATTTCTATCTCGAATGTGTACACCTATTATTTCAAATTTGTCATCCACCCATGCCTCTACTGCTTCCAAGTTGTCTTTTACGCATATAAAAACACCCCCGCCAATGCGATCTATTCTATCACGTCTGAATGTTAAAAAATTTTTCCTGAATATTTCAGCATTTAATATTTCCGCATTGAGCCATGATTCCGTACCTATCACGACATCTACATTATAAGATTCTACAGTGTTCCAGAAATGAACAGCTTTATTATAAATACTCCTACAATTAACCTGCAGAAAAACCAGAGACTCACCTTCTGCGCGATTACATAGTGAAAGTCCGTCTCCCGCCACCGTTCCCGCGCCGCTGTCCGCCGTTGTGTCGCCGTTCGTCGTCGCCGCCACCGTGTCGCCGTCCCCCGCCGCCGCCACCGCGTCGCCGTCCCTCGCCGCGGTCACCGCGTCGCCGTCCGTCGCCGCTGCGTCGCCGTCCCTCGCCGCGGTCACCGCGTCGCCGTCCGTCGCCGCTGCGTCACCGTCCCTCGCCGCCGTCACCGCGTCGCCGTCCGTCGCCGCTGCATCGCCGTCCCCCGCCGCCGTCACCGCGTCGCCGTCCGTCGCCGCTGCGTTGCCGTCCCTCGCCGCCGTCACCGCGTCACGGCAGGTCGCAGCTTCGTCGCCGTCACTCGCCGCACTGCAGTCCACCGCCAAAATTCCCAAACAAACCATTTCATGGGATTCGATATCCCTTGCCGCCACCGCCATGCGGTCTCACGAGCTTGCCGCGGAAAGTTTCGGGCCTCCTACGCGCGAGAAGAGTCCACCCAGCTTTTTGGACCCCGAACGGTTTAGATGCAAGCCGTCACGACCGAAATCGCCGTCCTGCAACCACGAATTTGGGTCCACAAAAAACACATTTCTACTTTGCGCCACCCATTCGTACGAGCGGTTGACTACATCAACCCGTCTCCACGGAATGCCGCGACGCCTGAGAATCCCACTGATATATACTTTGGCACTTGGGAACTTCTCTTGCACTTTCATCATGAGGTCACCCATATCCCCCATGACGAAGTCCAGATTTCTTCTCCTAAGATCGTTAGTACCGACATGTAATATGACGGTATCTGGCGTTCCGAGGTCCCTATTCTCCACATACCTTCGTAGCTGCTCAGTTCGGATTCCCGGGAGGCACACAACATCCATATGTTTGTGGTGATTGCCTACGTGCCTGACTATCGAGTCTCCAATTACGAGAATGGGTTTTCTCGCAGTTGGAGCCTCTACGACTGGCTGCGCGGCGTCTCCTACTGAAACAGCTCCGAGTTTCTCCACCAGAGCTGCGTTTAACTCCTGCAACTCTTGGATTTGAAGAAGAGCAGCTTCCAGTTTCTCTTCCAGTAGACGCACTCGATTTTCTTTGCACTTGTTGCAAAACCATTTGCCGTTATCCATGTCCCCGTTTTTACCACAACTCGCATGGTACCACAGTCCACACAACTCGCACTGTTTCCCCGATTTGAGGTTGCTGTTGCACCCACTGCACACGATGCGAATTGCTATCTGATTCAACTGCAGGTCCCGGATTAGGTTCGACACCTCCAATTATTAATAGCACCGCTATCGTGGTCGCACACAACGATGCTGCTCCAGCCGCTGCACCGTCCCCGCGAAACGATGCCGAGGGTGCCGGCGCTGCGCACGAGGAAAAGCGCGCGGCCCACGCCCCGATGCGCGCCCGATACTCCTGCAGGTAGCAACCCATTGTCTCACCCGGAGCTCCGCTAAAACACGTCCAACCGCTACGACGACCAGCGACAGACGGACGATGTAGTAGTATAATATTGCGGAGCATTTAGCAGTAATGCTAGAAAGTATGTGCTTTGGCAGAATCACTAATTGTCTATATCTCAAGAACCATGGATGTTATCGAAAAGACCAAACATAGTTTTTTTTCAAGTTAAGGTACCAAGTTTTGAACGAGACTAGTTTTGAGGAAAAATAGAAATTGAATAAATTACATACGCAAATTTTGCTAAATCCATTCTTTTTTTAAAAAATGCCGTTTTTAATAGAAATAATATTTTACAACAAATTTCGTCTGAGGCAAAATCTCTGATCTTCAATTTTGTAGTTTTGATATGACGTTTTGCAATTTTGAAAAAAATGGAGAATACGCCGAAAATGAGACTAGCACCATATTTTTTACTAGCCCTAATTACATATGAGGAGAAAAACTAAGAAAACATTAGGAACAGTTTTTGAGAAAACAATTGTTTAAAAACTTTGTTGCCTATATTTCGCGCAAAATTACACTAAAACGATTCCATTTTCGAGAAATTGTACATGATCATCTTTCAGAATCTGTCTTTTAAGGAACAGATTTTATTAAGGATTTTATTAAGCTCTGGAAGGATTATTAAGGAACAGATTTTATTAATTATTTTATAATTTTTGCCCTTAGTTTTACTTTTGTCTTGTTTCCTTAATATTACTAAATATTTAATATTACAGTTGTAACAAGACGCACCCCCCTAAAAAACTCCTGCAATTTTCGAAAAATCAAGGATTTCAACGAACATAAGACCTGCACCATTCTCTTAAGCATTCCTTACGCCAACGCTAAAACATTTGGAGCCATTTTTGAGAAAATTTTCAAAATGTTTTTCAAGCTTCTTGTAAAATACCTTCAAAAATCAAAGTATCCGAATAATGAAAGTCCTAAACCTTCGAGTTCATTCAGATCGATCGGGGACTATCAATTCTGGAGAAAATCCGCTGAACGGTTTAGGCCCTAGCGTTGACCACCGACACACGGACAGGCGGACGGACAGGCAGAAGATTTGCCGTCAATAGATTTTCCGGTACCAAGTACCCACAAACCATAGATTCTGGCTACACTACGTGTTACAAGAAGTAATTTACTACATATAGCAACAAGATTTATCTGTTCTTTCGGTACCAGGACCCGGCAAAACGAATTTTTCTGACGAAAATTCTGGCACACGAAGACATAACTTTCTCTTCTTACGAAGTACCTTCATAAAGGTGAGAAATTAAAAAAATAGGAAATTTTTCCCGCGATCAGAACCTTTTGTGCACTATTTGAATGGCCATCTGAAGCCATAGCTGCTGAAAAATCTAATTTTGCCACCATCCGCAACTTACATACCCTCGCTCGTGCTCTGAGCGTAACCTCGTTAATGTATGTATCCAGTAAAAATTATGACAAAGAATAATTCGATATGTGGTACACATACGAATTATTATGATCGAAAATTATGACAACGATATGTGGTACACATACGTAGTATACAAAAAAATGTAATAAATCGAAAACTTGTAGCAATTTTGTTAGAAAAACATGATTTTGCTGTCTCTAGTAACGGCATGGTGTTTTTTATTTCGAAATTTCTGACTGTCCATTTGTGGAAAACACAACAGCTTTGGTTTGAAGAAATTTCTAATCAATTATTTTTGAAATGTTATGAATAATTTGAGAGTTATAGTAAAATTAAAGTTCACTTCGCGAAATAGTGGAGGTTGAGAATCTTTTGAGTTCAGCACGAGTTCTAAAAAGTACCTTATTACAATTTTGTTCTCTAATAATAAAAAGTAAATTATTCAAAAACCAGAGCGGTAATCTGTATTTTAATTTATCAAAAAGTTCTTACGTAGTATAGAGAATATTATGTAATTGTCTGGGGGAAATGGTGATATTTTGGCAATAATTTACTTACTCTAACATGTTATATACCCATAATCCACGTTTTGTGAGTCCTTGATAGTGAAAACGTGAATTACGGAAAAACGTGTATGTCTATTCGTCCGTCCGTCTGCTGTCTGCCCATCTGCTTGTCTCCTGTCGGTCCGTCGATCGATTTATTCTATTCATTCTATCTATTTATATGTCTATTCTATTATCTATTATTCTATATTATCTATTATTCTATCTATTTATTTGTCTGACTGTCCGTCCGTCTTGCATGAAACCCCAAGGACGTTTACGAAATTTAATAATAATAGTTTAAAGAATTTTTAACTTTTTTTCATTTATCTCCATTTTCCAATTTTTCTTCTTGCATTTGTTTCTTTTAAATTTTGGATAATTTCTTCCTTTCATGTATGTTTTGGTTTTCCTCTTTCTTCTGCCATTTGGAAACCGCTCAAAAACTTTTTTGTTATCTTATCATCTTTCATTCATTTAACATGGCAATTCCAGATTAATTATGTATATTCTCCAAAATTATATAATTCAAAAACAAGGTAATGTACATTATTTTCACAATATATTTAATTTTAGCGTAGTTTTTCGTGAAATAAAAACAATTTTAAAAACAAAGTTTTTCAAAAACCACTGCCAATGTTTTCCATTGATTTTTTTAAACGGATCGAGCTCAATACATTGAATGATGTTGCATAAATGTTATTTTATGTAACCTTTTGATCTTTCAACAATTTAATAAATGTATGTTCAAGAATAATTTTATTGCACAACCGTTACAAATATTGGAAGAGGTACTTGCTGTTAAAGACTATTACTTTTATTATATGTTATTTCTATCTTTCAAAGTTTTCGTCAAATATAATATAATTTTTCAAAAACTCTAGGACTATTGTGATATAATTTAGACCTTTTTTTAAATTGCCCGCAGGGAAAATTTTTATTATTTTATTAGTTGTTTTTTTTTCAAAGGATTCCTCGTGAAAATTATCCAGAACTAGAATTATTGGAAATATATCTGGAATTATACATTTTTAATTGCAAAAAAATGTTTCTCCTGCTTCAACGGAACTATTCTACATATTACAAAGCAAAGAAATATATGTAGAGATGTAACATTTATATCATTTGGGCGAGGCAATTTCGCTGAGAGGTAGCGTGGCCGAGCGGTCTAAGGCGCTGGTTTTAGGCACCAGTCCGTAAGGGCGTGGGTTCGAATCCCACCGCTGCCAAATATTTAGCATCCTGCTATGATCTTCTAAGGTATCGTCAAATACGATGGGGCGTTTCTTGAGACTTGTGTACGACAACCAGCTTAGATCAAAAGATATAAATTCAAGCACAATGGTGTATTGTGTTGACGTTCAAATTGAACCCATATCACAAAAGAACTCCAAACACAGTATGATTATGTCGGACACTTTTATCTTTCCATCCTGATGATAAATGGGTTTAGATGTACCATTTACTTAATGATTTTTTATTTGTCTCAATCTTTTATTATATTCTGCCAAGCAGCATTTTACATTTTAGATGTAATGATGACGCTATAATTATATAAATATTACAAGAGCAATTTGTTCGAGAATAATTCCCTATCGCATTGAATGTGATACGCAAGAGACGGTATTACGCGATAATTTTAGGTTAGGAGTTGTATGAGATTCGTTCTCATAAATTTCAATATAAATGACAACTCATATTATTGCTTGGACAAATTTAATGTAATATTTAATTATCTACTTCTTTTTTTCTGATTTTTCAATGTTAAGAGCATCGCGAAACAGCAGCCGTAATTATTCCGTTTGTATTGTTCCTTTAGTTTAGATTGATTGATAAAAATGTACGTGTTTATTCAAAACAGAGGTTGGTGTATGTATTTTTGTAAAAACAATACAAGATCATTGAAGTTTTCGTGCTGTAGCTTGTTATATATTTTTTCTTGTAAAGTATATAAAGTTGTTTCTGTCCCCAAAATTCGTGTTGAACATTTGTGTTGTTTATTATTTTCATGTTTTTAAACTGATTTAGAAAATATAAATCTTACAATGGCCTTCAAGAAAGTTGATTTTTCATCAGGTTTCTTGTTATTTCTAAAAATTTTTTCACATCCATCATTCTTGAGAAAGTGAGAAATTATTGTTTACATGCTCATCATATTGCTATTTTGTTCGACGTAGCCATGCTATTAATAATACATTAAGCATTTTTATTCCTTTTCATTATGGATTGTCATTTGTAGTTTATAATTTTGAAATGATTGTCCAACCGCACATCCAAAATAATACTGCTCCGTTCTTTTTATACGCGTGAGAAAAGTACTCAGTAGAACTAGTTTCTTTTATTGAAGTAATTATTTCCTTTTGGCCATATAATTTATCTCAAGGCCAGATTGAATTTTAGTATCATTTGCACACAAAAAAAAACCTACGCCCCCGGGTGGGCTCGAACCACCAACCTTTCGGTTAACAGCCGAACGCGCTAGCCGATTGCGCCACGGAGGCTGGCGACGGGTATAGTTCCGTAAATATTGGCCACGGGGCCTAGATCCCTAGGCTGTGCTCATCCAACAGGCAGGTATCCAAGACTGCCACTCGCCGTGGCCGGGGAGGCTGGCGGTAGGTCTCTTTGTGACTTCCGAAGGGACCTACCTACCTGCGCCCTTCATTCTTAAAGGCATGGGTGTCCAACTTGCAAGGCATCAAGGGCCACAACTGTAACCTTTAATACGGTCTCGGGCACTAGTTCCATCACTCGG
Source organism: Teleogryllus occipitalis (assembly GCA_011170035.1). NCBI lineage: Eukaryota > Metazoa > Arthropoda > Insecta > Orthoptera > Gryllidae > Teleogryllus > Teleogryllus occipitalis. The sequence continues at coordinate 6,079 of BLKR01013132.1, read as the reverse complement.
GCGATCCATACACCTGACTTCCACGTCGGCACTTTTACGCGTCTGCTCTGAAACGGGGGGGGGAGAGAAGTGAATGGTTATATGCATGATATCAGGCTGTACTGTGCATAACGCACCGTAACACATTAGGATGATTCTGAATATTTGAATTTACTAGAAAAAAGTCTTTATGTATGAACTTCACCTATTTTTAAATTATGGGTCTGTTGTCCTCCACAAGGTGCGTGTGATAGGCGCATAAATTTCTCGCCCGACAAGGACGCAAGGGACTTTAACGATTGATTAATTGATTAATAACACTTCGTGGGCCGCGATAAATGGCACCGCGGGCCGCCAGTTGCACAACCCTGCTTTAGACACACACTATACTCAATGGGGGAGCAGATGCACAAGCTTGTTTCTTGGGCAAGCACTTCGAATGAATCATCTTTACCCTCACGTACCACAAGCATATGTCAACGACCAGAATAATAAGCGCTTTATATACGTAGGAATACATTTAATAGCGGTTAGTACATTTAATTGATTGTTTTAAATTTTACGACTTAGTAAATATACAAAGTTGGATTCGCTTATTACATATACAGTACAATCTGTACACATTACAAGTAATGTACAATAATAGGTTAGATACTATGAACTTTCCTGTATCTCTCTACCATACCAATCCTTTCACTTTTGTCCTGTAATATCCACCTCACGTTATCCTGAATATTCCACCTTTCCCACATTCTTCCTTCCTCAAAAACCCTGGGTCTCTCTAATATATATTCCCAGTCTTCCTCTTCCAACTCACCAATAGTACATTTTCTATTTAAATAATGTGGAATATAATCCAACTGAATAATTTTATACCATTTATTGTAAGATGAGTTTCTTATCTTTTCGTAATCTTCCTGCAATAGCTGATCTTTATCCCTTTGAACCAATTCCTTATTCATATCAATCCCTTCTCCTCTTAACGTTGTCACGTCCTCCATGAATATCCTTTATTCCAAAATCTTTCCCTTTCCTAATTAGATTTCACAGTCTCTTTGGTCTTATCTAATTCACACCAAGCTTGCTTTAATAACTCATTTCCCCTCCCTCTCTTAATTCTTTTCTCATACTTACATGCTATTTTGCCTATCTCAATTCTCATTTTTTGCCTCTTTGTTTTCCATTTTTACCATGTAGCCGGATGTGCAATAATATGTTCCTAGAATACATCTTATGTCATGTATTGCTTCCTGTTTTCTTCTTTCCTACCATCCCCAAATATTTCTGCCTCCCACCTCAGAATTTATCCTCATTTATTCTCATCCCCTCTGTTCAGAAATTCCTGTACCTTCTCTTAATTCTACCTCACACTTGTTTCATAGCCAACATCTCCTTCTGGTATTTTATTCATTTTTTCAAAAAATTTTAACTCAGCACGATTATGCAGTTTCGTGTGTTCGCCATTTTAATAGTTGTCGGAATATACCGAGCAAAATGCAAATGTCTGTGCAAATGTGTATGTGATTTAGACAATTATAGTATTCGGTAATAATAAACTAGTCATTTACAACATAAAACTCCGTTTTCCATACAAAATGTAATTTTTAAATTATACTTTGAAAATTAGTGTTTCACCAGCGCCCTCTGGAGAAATATCCTCTGGTGTATTCCAGTTTCACATGATTAGTTAACACGATCTTTGGAATCTCTGGTAGAGTGCATGCGCATGTTAGATCTAACGTCATAGATCTCTGCTGGAAAGTGATGCCCCCCCAGAAATGATTGATTGATTAGTGATTCCATGCGCGTCAACTGCAGAGGTCAGTAGTATCGTAAGTGTAGTGCATTTTTCCCTCGGGATGTGGCGGTGATCTTCTCCCGCTGGATGGTGAGCCGACCTTCTTGTCGGCTAGCAGGGTTCTCCTCAACCAGATATCTTCCTCCAGCAGGACACCGCCCCAGCCGGAACGAGCTCTAAGCTCCCAACCGGTCTCCCGGCAAGTGTGATAGTGTGGTGCGTTTAAGTGTGTGTGTGTGTGTGTGTGTGTGTGTGTGTGTGTGTGTGTGTATGTGTGGGCGCGCGGAAGTAAGACGTGAGGATAGAACAAGGAAAGATCGCGCGCGGTCCGTTGTTAGGTACTACTCCATCATTCGCCTGACATTGATGGCGGCGGCGATGGTGTAACGGTTAGCGTATCGGACTGTTATACCCAAGTTTGCGGGTTCGAACCCGATCGAAGCCGTGGATTTTTAAGGGCGAAAAAATCCTTCGTACGCGTTCCTTCGGAGGGGAAGTAAAGCCGGCTGTCCCATGTTAGTAGATTTACTGCATGTAAAAGATCCTCAAGCCTAAATGACGCCTCTGAGCTAAATTCAAATCGCCTGTTTCGTCGCCCAAGTAATACCTTCTTTCTCCCATGGTTGGTGAAAGGAGCGTAGCGGAATTTGCGTGGTCAGACGGAAGAGCCTCATGGCCTGAGTCTCGCCACGTAAAATAAGGCAAATTCAATTCAATTGATCGATGAATCCACGGCAAACTACCTATCAGAGCAACCGACCGATAGAATTCTTCTCCAGGCCGGGACGGAATGCGACCTAGCTATCTGGCTAGTCTCGAAAATAATGCCACCGTCAGATTACGAGCCTAGGACCACCCGGTCAGAGGACTGCAGTGACATCAGTAGATGCTCTGAGACATCTCCCAGTCCTCGAGAAGTGCGTGTAATCGCGGTAAATGTTACTTGTTTTTCACATGGCTGCAAAGCCTCGTGCTAAATCCAATGATTCTCAGAATACGTAGATACAGAGAGAAGCGCATTTCTTCGTGTCGCCGATTTTACAACCAAGTGAGAAAAATAGCGAGACTTCCAATTCTTCATAAAAATTCAAACTGTGAGGAATTGTGTGTGCTGGCAACCACCAATCTATCCAAAGCCAATATTATGTAATCTCCACTTTTTTTATTTTATCTCACGTGATAATCGTCCCAGGGTTGACCTACTCACCTGCTTCCCCGGCGTCGGCTTCGTCGTCATCTTTGCCCGGCTGCTCCTACGTGATGCGGGGAGAATGCATGCGTGTTTCGGACTTGAACACGCATAAAACATTAAGGCGACGAGAATAATTATAATAATGAGAATTTAATTGGCTAGTTGGTTTAAAGGGAATCCTCGAGGTGAGGCCTCCCGTTATATTAATTGTGATTAAATTATCTTAAACCTAATACTTAATCTAATTCTTCTTGGTGGCATTGCTGCCGCGGTGTCCCTGGATTTCTGGGCAGGCAAATCAGTCCCCAACGCACTTAACTCTCTGGGGCGGGAGTCGGGCCGGCAGCTCTGAACGCCTACGTCGCACATAGGGGTATTGTGTATGAAAAGCTGGCCAAAATTATTTCTTTGCTAGAATTTATTTAAAATTTGTTAATGTGTATATTTATGCAAGTTTACATATTTTGGTGGGAGGTACAACTTAAAAAAAGCTTACAACACAAATTATTAAATGTGGGTTAGTTCATGGGTTAAGTAGAAACACTACTAAATAGTTATCGTTAAATGTGTTACACTAGTCTACTTAAGAATATAATTCTGTAATTCCTGATATTCCCAGTTGCTAATATTTTTCATAATCATCATCTTCATCACCATCGTCGTCGTCTACTTCATCTTCTTCTCCTTCTCCTTCTTCTTCTTCTCCTCCTTCTTCTTCTCCTTCTTCTCCTTCTTCTTCTCCTTCTTCTTCTCCTTCTTCTTCTCCTTCTTCTTCTCCTTCTTCTTCTCCTTCTTCTTCTCCTTCTTCTTCTTCTTCTTCTTCTTCTCCATATTCTACTTCTTCTACATTTTCTACTTCTGGTGGCAAATACTTGCAGCATATAGAACGACTCACATTAGACTAATGCTACAACGAAGATACTAGTCTGAGACTATCATGTGACTATCGTATGACAATATATATATATATATATATATATATATATATATATATATATATATATATATATATATATATATATTCAACTTACAGGAAATGATGTTAGTTTTCTCGTATGTTGAAATTTTTTATTTCGACTTTTGGCCATCTTTTGTTACAAAATGCCCCTATGTGCGTCGGCCAGCCTCGGCGGCGGCGCACGCCCCTCGGGAGCGCTGGTAGCGCTGCGGGCGGCCTCGCGCGGCGGACATCAGGCTGGTGGACGTCGCGTTCTCTACGCGATGTTGCCCGAGCAGCACGTTCGCGGCCGGAAATAGCAGCTACGGGGACGGCGGCGCGAAAGGCCCGCGGTCAAGTTCGCCGCTCCCCTCCCGAGAATTCCGCTCGCACGAGGGCGAACGCGTGACGCTCTCACGCAGCTGCCTTGGGCAGGACCACTCGCGCCTCTCCCTCCGATCAGCATGCCCCCTCGGGATCTCGTCTCTGCGGCCGAGACGCGCGGCCTCGGAATGCGCAACGTTCCGAGTTTCGGGTCCGGCGCGTTCGATGAGCCACGCACATTAGCTCGCCCGCCGCCGGTCCCAACAAAAGACCTCTCTGTGTTCACCTTCAGGAATTAAGCGACGCAAGCGCTGTTTCTAGCAGCTCTCCTGCCAATCTCAGCGAGCTTCAATGCTGGGGGGAAACTCTCTGCTAACTATTCTGCCCCTCTCACGAAATTTCACCGTAGGCGACCGTCCCATTACAACTAATAAGCTTGAAACTTTCTCCAATATTTTAAAATAATATTTCCTCAACCTCTGTATGTTGTCTGTCGGGCTATTCGGTTATTCAATGATGGCGGCCGTTTAGGCGGCTCTCCTCTCTGCATGTAAGCACTTTACAGTGGCTGCTCGTGGTCATACTATTAGGGCGTGCAACGCCTCTCTTCTCTCTACCTTCCTCCCACCCTCTCTCTCTCTCTCTCTCTCTCTCTCTCTCTCTCTCTCTCTCTCTCTCTCGCACGCACACACACACACACACACACACACTCACGCACATGCCCATACGTACAGGCATACATTACAAACATACACATATATTCATTAACATAAATAATGACAGTTAAAAAGAAGGCATCTTATGAAGTTTGATAACATGTTAAATAATTCCTTTTATTAGAAACGAGGGTTGGCCGCATTTCTTTTCACAACACCCGCTTTGACTTCGCTCGGCAAGGACCCCTCCGAAATATTTACAACTTGCGTCACGTGACAGCATAATTCGGCACTTCCAGAACGGTTTTTCAAAGGGTGTCAAGAAACACATTGATTCGAAATTCTTTTACTCGCACTTTCGCTGTAGAGTATTTTCCATAAACTCGCAGTACAACTTTATGGTTAAAAGTACAATTTTCTATACCTAAAACTCAATAAATCTGGATAGTTTGCCGTCTACACTGTTTGACGAAACACAAAGGCTGTGTCGTTTCAGTAAATACCGTTTCTTTTCAGCAATTTTTTCTGTGACTTTTTCATTGATGTCATTTTAATACTTTCGACGCTATTCATTGTCAGTTGTACAAACACACTTCGATTAATACAATACTTATAAATGGAACACTGCACAGCAATGCGTTTGCGTTTCGCGCGCTACTGAAGAATTGCTTTGGAAGGGATGAGAGCTCATTTAAGTGGAGAGATATCTCGCACTTTCTTCGTTCAATGTCACACTTCTCTTAATAACTTGTGCTAGCCGAGTGTTATATCTTCACGACATGTCAAGGTACTTCCAGAGGTCGCCACAGCGTCTGGGCAGTGAAACCCGCACTGTCCGGAGTCTGCTCCAACTGCCCATAAGCGACCATTGCTCCCCCTCTTTCCCCTCCAGCCCCGCGAGAGCCATCAACGCCCTCGGCTCGTTCGCATTTCCCGAATGTGCTCTAGCTGGCTGTCACGAAGGGCATTGGTGGCAGGCTGTCAATCGCAGCTTCCGAGCGGCGCGTGTTTTCAAATACCATGTTTCGGAAACGCCCTGAGAGAACTTGTCCTCCCCTCTTGTTAAGAAATGTTTAAGGTGCAATTATTTGGGTGTGCACATGCGAACGTGCGAATACCCACGAGTCGCCATTGAGTGGCTCTCATAATTGGACGTACACCTTTACAGCACACCTTTCAAGGTACCGTGAATT
>BLKR01013131.1:0-13566 GCA_011170035.1 Teleogryllus occipitalis | reverse complement strand
TGTCTGTCTGCGCTATAAATAACTTCGAATTATTATTTTTAGATAACTCAATAAGTTTCTGTGAAAAAGTTCAAATTTCGCATTTCCAGTAATGCTTAAACGCCATTTTCGTAAAATTTATTGCAAATTTTTCAATAAAAATTTTAATGTAGATCGAGCTTTTACTCTTCTATTATATTTTTGAAGCATTTATCGTTTCTTTCAATAGGAAAGCGAAGAATTGAGGATGTATGAAAAAATGTTGTTTGGGCGGCGATAGATGGCATCTGCCAAAAGGACGGGGGTACAGCAGAAAAGCTAGAAAGAAAAAACCGGCAAAAGAAATTAGGCAACTAACTAGTACGTGATAGTGTGTGCCATTTTGTAGCAGCACTAGTTGTTAGTGTAAAAATGTGCGGACGTACTATGGCAAGAGTGAATGCTTGGCTTAAGCGCGTAGGATGAACGCCTTTTTCGAGGTGGTAGTGAGTGATCCGATTGATCTATAGATCGGGCACATCAACTTTTAAGGTCATTCGTCACGTAAGTGTAGTGTGTGTCATTTTCCTCGACAGTGGCAATGGTGCTCCTCGGCTGAGTGGTAAGACCTACCGTATTGCTAAAGAGGATTCCCCCAACAAGGTATATCTCACCAGGGGGCACCGCCCCAGCCGGGACAAGCTATAGGCTCCCGACTGGTCTCTCGGCGTGTGTGATTGTGTGGTGCATGTAAATGTGTGTATAAGTAACGAACGAAGATAGCACAAGGAAGAGGAACGAAAAATCGTGCGCCGCTCTGGCATTCGCCTGGTACTGATCTGAGAAATCACGGAAAACTATCGATCAGAACATCCGACCACTGGAATTCTCCTCCAGACAGTGGCTGAATTCGGCCTAGCTATGCAGTTAGCGTTGAAAATTCTGCCGCCGTCGCGACTCAAACCTAGAACCTCCCGGACAGAGCCACTACTGTGACATTCATTCCTTGAGCCTCCTTTCCCGGTCCGAATGCTCTGACGGAGAAGCAGATGTGGAGAAGCGTGGTGGCGCGGGGCGGAAAACCGTAGCGGGACCGAGGGGAGAGAGCGGGGGCGGGGCGCGCCGCGCGGACGAGACGTGTTGACGCGGCTGTTCGACGCCTTTGAAGTGCCGACGGCGCGTCACCACCTCCGCGTTCTTCGGCGGCGGGAGATCAGGCGCCGATCTTGCCACCCCCTCGTTCAAGCGTCCTCCATTCCACCCCTCTGCTTTCACCCTGTTGCCTACTTCCTGTGCCCCTCCCCCTACCAACACACATTGCCCCACCATCCCAACTTACCACTCTCGTTCCGTATCACCCCTCGACCCGCCATCCCTCCCCATCGTCCATCTCTCCTCACAACACCTTCCCTCCTCTTGTCATGCAATCCTCTCCCCTCGCATCTCCTTTATCCTTGCCCTGCCATCTCATTCCCTCCCCCACTTTTTCACCCATTCTCTCTCTCTCTCTCTCTCTTTCTTTCTTTGCCCCGCCATCGCTCTCATATCTCCATTCGTATATCCCTTTCGCCCTCGACCCCAACTTGTTCTTGCTACTTCAACTTATCTCTTTACTTCAACTTGCCCTCTCCCCAACTTGTCCCGTCTCCCCTACTTTCCTCGTCACACCAACCTGCCCCAACTACTTCAATATGTTCTGTTACCCCCACATGTCTCGTCGCGCCACTTACCCCGCTACCCTCTCTTCCCGTTACCGTCGGCCCGCCCCTGCCCTTCCATGCCAGCGGGCAGCTCCGGGCGAGAGCGCGCAGCAAGGCAGACACACCCGCAGCCGCCAGCCTACAATGGTCACCGAGGTTAATGCAAAAGTCGTGGCAGGCTTCTTTCCATTATGAATTTTTAAATTTACGTTGGAAAATACGCAAGCGGTTTTAAAATACACGATTGAGAGGCCACGATTCATATCTACTAACTTTTATTCTAAGAGTTTTCAACAACAGATTGTATTTGTATCTTCTTAGTGGAAAAAAGCTCAAAAACATTAATTTCGTTAGTTTATTCTTCTAACTACTAATTGTAAATCACCCTATCCCGCATGTAGTACGTATGACATTACAGTCTTCCGAAAGTATCACCCAAAAGTCGATTACTCGTATCGAAGCGGAAGACACCGACCCCCCTCAATTTCACCAGGGAAGAATTGTTTCCTTTTTTCTATATTCTGTCACTTCTTCTGTGACAATGTTCTAAGCCAGGAAAGTCAAGTATAGAACGCGTTCTTGGAGTAATCTCCTCCATTATTCTTTATTATACCTCCGCTGTACGTTATATATGCATATAAGTAGTTGTAGGTCGTGAGTCAAGAGGACCGCCAGGTGGCATCTCCGCTTTCTTACGCTCTGGAGCTCTCTCACACGCTCCTGCGCCATTACCCAGCGGCCAGCGTTGGCAAGGAATTAGGATAGAAGTAGGGTTTAGGACGCTTCACAGGGGTTGGACTAGCGCCTATGAGTCAGGCAAACTCGTTTTGTCGGAATAAATTTCACATGAGATTATCCGGGAATCGAATCCGGAACTTGTTATTTAAATGTCATTGCTATGGCAATATCTGCACATTTTCAAAAGCAAAGTCTGCGCCGTATGCTAGTCAAGTATACGATTCAAGTATTAAGATTTCAGATGCCATACATATGCGTATGGATATTCATTTTTCTCAATTTTTCTCACAACAGTGATTTGTGGTGTTACTCTTTAGACGTCAACGCGTTGCTGGCGTTAGTATTGTTCTGAAAATGGAGGGACAAACTTGTGCCAGTAGTAACGCATAGAAAAGTGAACATTCTTCCGAATATCGAAGAAATCGTGGCTATCAATTTATAAGAAGACTTACTTTTCTAGTGAGACTTCATCGCGAGACATTCCAAAAGCTGTCACTGTACAACTGAATATTTCAACATTTTATTATAATGTTTTTCAAAAATTGAAGGTCTCATCAGAGCAAGGGGCTATCACAGATTAACCTAGTTTTGATGTGAGATTTTCAGGGTTTTACTAAAACTTTCACAATATAACTCACGTCAGTACACTTTTAAATGTTTAAACACACTGGCATATAAGGCCATACTGGCATGAAATATATTGCTATAAAAGAATATTATATCAAGTTATATTTAAAGCCAATAACTCAATCTCACAAAAAATGTAGGATAGCTCCTTATTTTATTGAGCCTTTCAATTATCAACAGAATTAAGAGAATTATTAAACGTTATTCTAAAGGTCTTTTTACTAATTTGAGAGGACAAACTGTCATTTTATCTGCAATATTTTATTAATATCACAATCTATGGTTATACTGATGGGATAATATAAAAATTGCAATAAATACATTATTAATAAAATAAAACTTTTAGTGGTTTGGAGAATTCTAGAAATGAAAGTAACGAATAGATTAATAATACATTTTATGCCCTATTAACTTTATATTTAATATCCGAGTACGATTTCTAATCATCGCTAAAATAATACATAGTTTGAAACCAAATGAAAATAATTGAAATTTTCTATCAGTTCCTACGAGACTCACCTGGTAACTGAACATAACTTCTGCCACTTTTCCCATTCGACGACGTGTCACTGCCACTGCATATCAATTGCTATGGCCTTATTTACCTAGTTTTGAACATACTTCGGCAAGGTACTCCTTACAACCTACAAGTAGTCGGATCTGAGAAGAAAAGACCCAAAAATTTCGAACATCAGTGCCCATCTTATTGGATGCGTATCATTCGTGATATCTTTGTCCTGAATGAAAGCGGCGGATAACATAAATGGCTTGATCCGATCACATTTGCCTCGCTTGCCTGACTCTTCACACACAACGCCATCCGTTCCCTTATCCCCTATAATCTCAGAGCAAGTAATGCTTAGAAGTGTCGAAAGTATGTTGTAAAAATCACAAACGTATAAAGATCGTGGTTTGAGAGCTGCTGCTGCTTGTAGTTCCAAACTCTGCAACACCCCTGTGCCTGTTAGCCTGAGAATTCTTGGTAGGTGTTGAAGCTCACATAATCCTCTGCCACAGGTCTTCGCGCTTCACTGAATCCTCTTACGCGTGTGAGTTTGTGAAGAAGATGGATCTTAGGATCTTGGGTAACGTTCTACGACTCAGACTACAGATACCTGTATCGCTTTTCATTGAAAGTCTTGAGGCAGGAGGCTAAGCTGTGTTACGAGGTTAACTCAACGATCAGGTCCTTGCGTAACTAGCAGAGCGAATAATGGATATGAAAGAGGGAGAAGTTGATAAAAAATAATGCCAGGAATCGCGCCCACTTCTTGAATGATGCTCCTATGACTGAATTATTTTTATACGACACGATTCTTTCTCTACATACTGGGGTCCGAAACTTCTTCCTGACTTGACACTAATACTCTATGACACTAATGTTCTTTGTGAAAGAGACACAGTAGAGTAGAAACTCGTGCATTTCAAATTTGTACCTTAACAATAAGCTAACGATTATTAATTTCTTTAAAACTGTTTTCCTTTTATTTATCATACCAAATCAAGAAAATAACATGTCCAATGAATTTTAGCGCCTTCAAAACAAACATTTAGGAAAAAAGTTTAAGTGAACAACAAACAGTTGCATTACTTTTGAAACAATAATTTTGTCCCTTTAATTTAATCAGATTTAAAATAAAAGTTAGAATTTGATGGAACTAAGTGCATAGAAGTGCTGATTGTCCCTCTCCCCCACCCACCCCAAAACATCACGTGCACTTGCCCCCGGGAAAATATGACTGGGCCTCAGAGGGCACGTTCGCGTGGTCCTAAGGCGACTGATTCTCTACCAAAAAGTACACAAAAACATAAAGAAATGTACAAATAAAGGAATAAAAGTAGGACAGGTTTATAATGAACGAAATTATTTCAAATGAAATATTGAACCAACACGTTTTATAGCATTCTTATCCCTGAAAATGTCAATGATTTAAAATGATGAAAGGTTAGGTTATTCAGTTAAATAAACCATGATATATCAGGGTTTTAATTTGTTGGTAAATGATTTGTTGCCAAAAGGCGTAATTCCTTCAACCATAACTATGGGATCCGTCGGTACTACACAGTTTCGTATCATTAATTTACTATTTGCAGTTCATTAGATGTCGCCTATGTATTACGTAACGCTAAAGAGGGGGAGGGGGTCAGAGGCAGAGTTATGGTGCGTTAAATAGGGGTAGGGGGTATTAGTTAAGTGTCACGTAACATTGATATTTATTTTTTTTACATTTTTTAACATTTGCTGAAATAATCCCTTTTCTGATTCCTGTACTAAAACATTAAAATATTAACTAATTAATTTGTTTTAAAATCATAAATAAACTAAAATGATTAGTTGTAAATTGTTACAATAAATGGAACAAATTTTTCAACTTTTTTTAATTTAATTTTTTTTAATCTGTCAGATTTGATGTATATTATAGAATTCATTTAATTGGTGCTATAGACTCTCGCTCTTGCGTTATCCACGATGGCATATGCACAGCTTGTGATCAACCATTTCTCGCTCAACCATTCGTCTTCGGCTCACAACTTGCCCCAATCTTATTATAAGTTGCTGCCAGCATCGTCAACTAATTTATAATTTAATTATTATTAATTTTAATATTCAACACAAGTAAAATAAATTAAATTGTTTTTACTGTGCTATAATATATTTTCACTTCTTGCATTTACAAGGGGGCGTGTTGTCGCAAGCGTTACGTAATTATGTAGGGAGGTTCAAGCGCGAGTTACGAGTTCGTTACATGGAGGAGAGGGGGTATTGAAAATACTCCAAATTTACGTTACGTAATTTCTGGACGATCCTTTAGACAAAAGAAACTGACGCATCAACTGGCATAAGGATTAAGGAATTTCTCATATGTACTATGTACGTTATATGTGAAAATATGTTTATTTATTTATTTAGTCAAAAACAGTCAAAAACTGTATGTGACGTATGGGGGAGAAAATCATCTGTGCACGCTTTCTTGAGTTTCAGAATCCCTTCCCAACAATTTAACTATTAATAGTTGAAAGATTAATAATAATAATAATAATAATAATAATAATAATAATAATAATAATAATAACAAATTTAAAAAGCTAGAGATTAACATTTCAAAAACTAGATATTTTCGTTGCCAAATTATAGAAAACTTATTTTTAACGGTAAAGAAACGAACAGACTTGATTTTTCTGTATTGTTAACAAAATAGAAACTCACCCTAAGCTCTACTACCACTTCAAGCAACGTGAAAGTTCAACGAAACGTGCGCATAGTGAAGCTACATTTACGTCCAGAAGCAAATCAAGGGGCCATCTCAGAATTGGCTCAATGGATTAGGGAAACGACAAAAAACTGATCGAGATGGGGGTCATTGACCCGGAAGTACATTATTTGTTACAGGTTATATTGAGTCTTTTTTTAAAATTATACAATGCAAATGTAAACTAATTCATTATACTATATCTTGTTTTGTTAAAGTAAACATTATGTTTCTTTTTGGCGATCAGTATAGTCTCTAATTGTATAGAAACAGTTTTGCAGCAGAAAAGATTTTACTTTTAATTTAAATTTGTGTACCAATTTTAATTGTTTAATTTCATCTGGCAATGCATTGTAAAGTAGCGTACATGTATTGTATGTGGATTTCTTGTAGTGAGCTGTTGATACTGACACTTGATGAACATGATTTCTACGTCGAGTATTGTAACTATAAATATCAGTATTACATGAAAATATGTTCCAACCGTTAAGTAAGTCAGTTTTGACAAATACTACAGACTCATAAATAAATGGGCAAGGCAATGGTAGGATTCCAAGCTCAATGAAAAGAGGCTTGCACGGATGACGTGGATAGGATTTTTTCATTATTCGGATAATTTTCTTTTGTAATTTAAATGTCTGGGAACTAAAGAATGAGCTTCCCCAGAATATTATGCCATATCTCAGGCGGGAATGTACATTTGCAAAATATACGCAACGAGTTGCATGAAGGCTGACAGAATTAGAAAGAATTCTGAATGCATAACATAATGAGCTTAATTTAGTGTTTAATTCTGTTATATGTACATTCCATTTGAGGTTTGATTGAATTGAGAGACCTAGAAATTTTGTTACCTTAACATCAGCTAATTGCATATTGTTAATTTTCAATGGAGCATACGAATGCCGATTTGAAACGCAAAATTGCATTGAGACCGTTTTTCCTTCGTTAACTATTAATTTGTTATTACAAAACCAATTTGAAACTTCTGAAATTGTACTATTTATTGTTTCTTTTTTGCAAAGAACATTCGTGTCATCGGCAAACAGAACTGTTCTTCCGTTTTTAATAGATGAGGGCATATCGTTTACGTACAACAGAAAGAGGATAGGACCTAAGATCGAACCCTGTGGAACCCCATGTTAATTCTATAACAGTGTGTTAAAAACAGTATTTACTTTGTGCACAATGTGATTACAATACTTACTATTGTAATACACAACTGTGTATTACAATACTTGATGTAGAATCAAACATTATGTATGTATGTATGTATGTATGTATGTACTTTGGCACAACAGCTCTTTACGAGCTAAGGCCTACATCAAATATTATATGTAGTTTAAATTGCTTTATAGTAATATAATAATTAACATTAATTAATATATTATTATTAACTTACTTTCCTTGGTTTCTTTTTGGTAAGACATGTTTTGCTATTTAACTTCTTTACAGTATTATATTTATATAATATTATATTAATGAAGTGAATAAGAAAGAGGTTTATAAAACTAATCCAACGAACCGCGGCCATCTTTTTAGAGAAGTTTTTAACCGAATATATTTTGATAATACACAACCCTCAGTAGTTACAAGTGTGGGAGGTTCTTACAAAAATTCGATTTTCTTACTTGTTTATTAGGAACCAACGGAACCAACACCCAAGAAAAAGGGTGAGTAGTTTCGGACTTCTCAAAAGTTGTACTAATTATTGCAAGTATTTTATTAAAACACGCATGTAATTACTTGAAGATTTTTTCTAGTTAGAGCAATAATCACCATATACATCTGAATCCATATTTTTGTGAAACATTCATTTTAGAACAATGAGTATTTGTTAATTTTAATTCACTCAGATGTTAATCGTACTTATATTATATTCAAGATTGATTATTGAAGATTTCTATTAAAATGTAGTTTCTATTTTTTCTATAATATGGTTGATTTGTAATGTCTTGTATGAGAACACGATATAATTTCTCATATTTGAGAAACTACATTTGATTTCGTCAGCAATTTTATTAATAATTGTAAAGTGTTCATTGATTTTATACAATATGAAAAGATTATTCACCTCAAAATGTAGTAAATCTACATAGAGTTATATATACTATAAAATTTAACCATTAATTGCTAAACTAAATGCCAAAAGATATTTAACTACTCTCTTATTCCAACACACCTTGTCAACGGAATATTCGTACTAGTGTTAATTTTTAGTTGTTTCAAGGTTTTGCTCTACTAAGTGCTTTAACTTGTTCATGAAGTACTGCATAATTTGACTACGAAAATTCCATGAAAATGAAATACTGGAGAGGCAATATGAAAAAATTGAACTCAGAGAAGGTATGAAGTGACCTTCGCATCATTACTTCGATCTCTCCCGGCCTGAAATGGCATTTATTGAATTTTATCAAACACTGTGATTACAAAGCCGCGTGGAAAATGCGCTTCTGAAAAACTTTAATGACGCCACCGCCCGCCCCCATCGCCATTCCTGGGTCCTCGCGCCTCTTTCCGCGCGGCCGGAATTCGTGTTGATTGCTCCGGCTACGAGGGGAATCGCCGCATCAGAAACCATTGTTCTGCAAACACCCGTCGCCCGCTGTCGAACGTCATTGCCCGTCGCCAGCTGCCTGTAGCCCACCACCCTCCACCTTTCGCCTGTCGCCCTTTACCCACCGCCCTTTCACCGTTCTTTACCCATTCCCGACGCCCGTCGCCTTTCGTCCGTTTCCCTTCTCCATACCCATTCGCTCTTCGCCCTTTGTCCATCATCTGCTCCCTCTCCTCGTCACCCGTTGTCAATCGCCCTCTGCCCGCCGCCCCCACTCATCACTCCTCGATGGTCGATGAGGCGTCCATTAAACGTCGACCATCGTCCATTACTCGTCACCGACTGCTATCACCCGTCGCCCACTGATCATCGGTCATTACCAGTCGCCCGTTGTCCATCGTCTGTCGCCCATCGCAACTCGTATCACTCATCACCCGCGGTCCTTCGTTCATCAACTGTCGACCGACACCCATTAACCGTTATCCATTGCCCATCCTCCATCACCCGTTACCCGTAGTCAGGCGTGCTTCGCTCATTGCCCATTACCCTTTGTCTATCAACTGCCACCCGTGGCCCATTTCCCGTCACCTATCGCCCTTTGCCTGTCGCTCATCGCCCTTTCCCCGCCGCCCGTGGCCCATCTCCGCTTGCTGATCGCCCATCCCCAGGCCCGTCGCCGCCGCGCGCCGCTCATTGCCCATCGCTCGTCGGCCTCGGTGCGCGCGGGCGGTGAGAGAGAGGTGTTTGATGTTCGATCGATTTGGCGACTAGAAAACCGCGCGGCGAGCAGCGACCGGGCTTGTCAATCGCCTGAACGGGGAAATGACATTTGAGCTGCACGTCAGGAGCAGGGTAAACAGGAGCGAACGAGAGACTGCCACCAATGCGGAACCAACACGACGGTCGTCAAACACAATTCATGTGCGTGCTACTGGAGATTAATTATTTGCAGTACGTCGGATACGGCGTTCTCGCTCCTGGCGGAGCAGGGCGTGCAACATTGACTCGTTTATTGGGAACCGTTCATTTTGAATATTTCAAATCGGCACTCGCAACAGTGTTGTATAGAACTTGTATGGCGTATAACGGCATGTGTTAGCTAACACGAAATTAAAAACGTACGTATATTTCATATTACAGTTGACTTGAACTACGTGTAACATAATCTACCTTTTCCGTACAGTCGTATTTTGAAAAGCTAGAACTATTCAAGTTGAAATTCAGGTTTATAAACTCATTGAATTAATTTTGTAGATTATTGTGTCCTTTTCTATTACGGATATTACAGATAACAAACATTACTCGTACATATATCGAGAAAATTTTGTATTCCAAGCCATACTTGTGATGTAGGAACGCAAAGAAAGGATGAGAATTCTCGCGATAATTGGACGTGAGGGTAAACACACTTAATTATTTTTTATTGTTTATGATTTATATTGTGAGACTCACGTCCCTGTTCTTCAAATTTGGCTATTTTAAGTGCCTGGTTTGAATTGTTTACAACTATATGCGCTTCCCTCCTGATTTTGTTTTCAGTTCTGTCACTGGTTGACTTTTCTTTCAGTCGTTTAACAAGTGATAGCGAAGTAAAAAAGTTGTCGCACGTGATATTTCTACCCTTTTTGTGTACGAATGAACACGTTTCATCACCACGTGACCAACGAGATGTTGATTGATTGACGTTTCAGGACACGTTAACCGCCATGGTCGTTAGTCCCATTAGTGTAGAATATCTTTCATTCCTCTTTAATTCGAAGTGTCTGTGTTTCACCTTCACTGGATCATGTGATCCGTCACTGACCTACACATCATCTTGCAGATGATTTCCCTCTTCAGGTATCTCACCCCAGCGAAGTATCGCCCCTGCCGGAGCAAGATCTAAATTCTTGCCTGGTCTCCCGACACCTGCGGTAGTGTAGTTTATGTAAGTGTAATTTTTTTAAATCGTGGAATGTGTTTATTATTGTTCAATTGATGGTTACATGGTTCAGTATTAATACTCTTTCACATGTTTTGGGACTAGCTTAGAGCTAACTTTATCTAAAACTAAATCTAATCTACTACTCAGGTTTAGGATGCTCATTGAGCACCTACGCTCAGTTTACATCGGAAAAAATTTGCTGGAAGGCATGTACTGGATGTCTATTACGGATTCGGGTCGGGAAATCGTTGTGAGTGGCTAGGTTGTAGTGGGATATTTGATTTATGGAGGATATACTTGAATAGAAGTTGTTCGAGAGATGAGGAATGTGGTGCTTGATGGATGGTAGATGTAGTTTTCTAAGGAGTTGATCATTAGAAATGAACCATGGGGCGTGAGTGGCTAATCTTAAATATTTGTTTTGCATTATTTGCAATTGATTGATGTTTGGTCTGTGAAGCTTTCGTTCAAATGCGGCGGACGTACAGCATTAGAGGTCTGATTATTGTCTTGTATAGGGTTACGGCATTGTTTAAGGAGAGACTGCTTTTGTGATTTAGTAGTTGTTTTAGCTGTATTAATTTAATTTTGGCTTGTGTTTTCGTTCTATATGAGATTTTCAGGTTAATCTTGTATCAAAGTTTAGTCCTAAGTATTTAACAGTTTGGTTGTATGGGGTCCAGGGGATTACGTTGTTATAAATTTGGAGTGGGGTGGGGGTGGCGAATGTTCTGAGAGAGAATATTTTAGCTGTTGATTTTGACGGGTTGAGCTTGATTTTCCATTTTAAGGACCAATCTTCTATGTTTCTCAGATGCTGTTGAATTTTAATGCGTGTGGTTTAATGAATGGTTGGACATGAATATGGCAGCATCATCAGCAAATTGTGCGATATATTTGTAGTGACAGGTAGGTATATCAGATGTGTAAAGGTTGAAAAGAGTGGGTGAAAGGGGGGATCCTTGGGGAAGTCCTGCTTTTATTTTGCGGGGGTTGAAAAACGTGCTTCTTTATTGTTACTGTAAATGTCCTGTCTGTTATAAAATCATTATCGCCTTCATTATCGCCTTCTGTTATCAGTGCGGCGTTACAACAATGGGTTACAACAGGCAACAATGACCGCTAACATGCGAAACCACGCGAAAACGTGAGAAAACGTGCAAAAACGTGCGTTCTCACACAGGAACGCTGTCGAACGGGATAAACAGTATCCTATGTCCGTCTCCTGGCTCTAAGCTTCCTGTTCACCAATTTTCAGCCAAATCGGTACAGCCGTTCTTGAGTTATAAAAAGTGTAACTAACACGACTTTCTTTTATATATATACTAGCTGACCCGGCGAACTCTGTTCCGCCTTAACAGCCGGTCCCACCTTTTTCTCGCGTCGCACTCACTGTGAGAAACTGTACTATCCTTGTTGCACTGCGTACGTGCAAAAACGTGCGTTCTCACACAGGAACGCTGTCGAACGGGATAAACAGTATATTATGTCCGTCTCCGGGCTCTAAGCTTCCTGCTCACCAAATCGGTACAGCCGTTCGTGAGTTATAAATAGTGTAACTAACACGATTATATATTGATATAACGGCGAACGAAAGGCGGCTATCATTATCGCCTTCTGTTATCAGTGCGGCGTTACAACAATGGGTTACAACAGGCAACAATGACCGCTAACATTCGAAATCACGCGAAAACGTGCGTTCTCACACAGGAACGCTGTCGAACGGGATAAACAGTATCCTATGTCCGTCTCCTGGCTCTCAGCTTCCTGCTCACCAATTTTCAGCCAAATCGGTACAGCCGTTCTTGAGTTATAAATAGTGTAACTAACACGACTTTCTTTTATATATACGAAGGCGGCTATCATTATCGCCTTCTGTTATCAGTGCGGCGTTACAACAATGGGTTACAACAGGCAACAATGACCGCTAACATTCGAAATCACGCGAAAACGTGCGTTCTCACACAGGAACGCTGTCGAACGGGATAAACGGTATCCTATGTCCGTCTCCTGGCTCTAAGCTTCCTGCTCACCAATTTTCAGCCAAATCAGTACAGCCGTTCTTGAGTTATAAATAGTGTAACTAACACGACTTTCTTTTATATATAGACTAGCGGTAGCGAACTCTGTTCCGCCTTAACAGTCGGTCCCATCTTTTTCGCGTCGCACTCACTGTGAGAAACTGTACTATCCTTGTTGCACTCGTGATAATAAAGCTAATGCAGATTTGTGTTTTTCTCTCAAACAAAGAAGAATTTCAAAAAACGCTCTGATATTAAATACATAATAAAAAAATCTATTACGTAGCAGAGCGGTTTTTTTTTTTTGGAATTGATTTTTGTTTAAGAGAGAAATACAAAGCTGTAATAATAGGGATCGGCTGTTAAAGGCAATAAATAAGCAGATTTTGGAATTTATTAAGTTAAATTGTTTATTAGAAAATGCAAATAAAAAAAATTAAGTAGATTAATCATTCATTACTGTTCCTGTATTTTGGTGCATAGGTGAAGTATATATGGGTATAACGTAAGTATATAATAGGTGTAGTATATATAGATATAACGGCGAACGAAAAGCGGCTATCATTATCGCCTTCTGTTATCAGTGCGGCGTTACAACAATAGGTTACCACAGGCAACAATGACCGCTAACATGCGAAATCACGCGAAAACGTGCGTTCTCACACAGGAACGCTGTCGAACGGGATAAACAGTATCCTATGTCCGTCTCCTGGCTCTAAGCTTCCTGCTCACCAATTTTCAGCCAAACCGGTACAGCCGTTCTTGAGTTATAAATAGTGTAACTAACACG